>JADDOH010023279.1:0-13774 GCA_016648135.1 Agrypnia vestita | reverse complement strand
ACCTCAGAGTAAGTCCTATTTTTATAAGACTGGCGTTTAGCTTACTTTGAAAATAAACATAAATGTGACATTTAGTCAGTGTCTAAGCTATGTTCTTTTTTATTGATGTTTCGAGAACAATGTTCTCTTCTTCAGGATGAGTTTTATACTTAATTAAAATATAGATTAATATTGGGAGAGGGTACTTATTCTTAAGAAGAGAACATTGTTCTTGAAATATTTGTAATGAATCCTGCCTACCTACCGGTGTATAAAGTGGTGGCCCCTGTCTCGCACGACCGAAGCTACCAACTAAAAATTTCGTTTTTATAAATTATTTAATACAAATTCTATTTCTAATATGAGGAGCTTAACTATCCTTCACCGCGCTCTTACTGTCCTGTAACTGCTCGCATAAGTAGCTGACATAACTAGAAACATGTCTACGTAAATAAATATCTGAATAACCCTTTTTTTCGAAAGAACTGAATTGAAAATGAAAGAATTGTTCCCTTAAATCGCGACATCTTCGTAATGTCGTTTATCGATGTTTAATTAATATCAGGATTCTAATATGTTTACGTAAATATCATTCTAGACGCTGATACTATATAATGACTCATGATGTCGTTTAACCTAATCTATTAAAATGTATATTTATACGTAATTATCTATAAAAATGGCTCGTGATGTCGTTTAACCTAATCTATTAAAATGTATACTTATACGTAATTATCTATAAAATTGGCTCGTGATGTATATCGTCTAGTTCCCACATTGTGACGCAAAGCAACCCAAGTTCTTTTAGAAAACGTGTTGTACTTCCAGTGATCAAACCATACGAGAGAGAATAAATTTACGCTACATAATTTAATTCGGACGTGAGAGAAAAACATATATGGAAACAAATTTATGAAAAACATAAAAGATTCAGTTATTATGATAAATTTCCTACCTTTCGATTTGAAATATTGAAGTGAAGATCTCGCCTTCTCTGTTCATGAATTTGGAAGAAGGAAACATTTATATAAATTCTAATTACATTACGAATGCTCGAGGTTGACCAGTTCGAAGTAGGTTTTTATTTTATTAGCAGCCCGTGAATTTAAAATACTTAACATGATTTGAAGACTATATGAATGACGCCAGATTTAATTGATCGTCATTCCGCGAAGATAAGGGTGGAAAGGGCTCCTCCACGTACGCCCTTCCGGATGGGTTCCGACCTTTTACAAATGATGAACCCCCTCTCCTTAGAACGAACAGGTCAACCCGTGGCTTGATATCCTTTAATTGCTTGAGTATCATGCAATAAGATGGTGATCCCACGAAGTGTACCAGGTTTCCGGCGACATATACACATCAGGAATCCTTCCTCGCGTCTGACGGTGATTTTCGTAGAACAAGTTAACTGATGATGATTTGAAATGTGATACAACGTTATCAAGCTAGTGGCACAGAGATCCGCTGGGAATCCTTAATCCTGCGTCAAACGGATCCATTGTGGCACTGCTGTGTTGGATTTCGTGTTGATGAAAAGGTATCCTTGAAGTTATTGAATAGATAATTATAATGCAGTCCTTTATGGTGATTTCAGCCAACGGTGAAACTCGTGATGTGCACACGTCGCCGATAGGTAGCCCCGCAGGATCATTTTATAATGTTAATGATGATGATGATGAAGGTAAGTCAGTTGTTTCCTGAACGTACGTAATGGGACAAACAGACGGATTGTCTGAATCATCGAAATTGAAATACATATTTCATGTAGATAACGAAGAATTTAATCATTCTTCATACACTCCCCAAGGTATGTTATTCGGCAGATCGAAGATTGCCAAAGCCTGAGGTACTTCCATATAGCAATTTAGCAGACGTTAAACAGTCAGTACACATTATTCTTGATGTCTCAGGCTGCATAAAACGCACTATTTCTAGTATACTCTTGACTAGTGGTCATGCTCTGACATGGTGGAACATCCATTACCAATCGTCACAAGCCCTGGTTTTCGACGGTCCAACGGACGACAAACCTTGCCTATCAGATCGTACAATTATAAACCAATCAAAAACAATACTTAGGAATCCATTACTTATTACGCATTATAGTCCGAAACTGAAACTTCAATTAAATGTTTTGTACGACCGTTAATTATTTACTTTTTGACGAATAAACCTATTAAATGTTAGTGTATGATTTAGAACTAGTACGTCAAATATCAAAAATAAATAAATCAGTTTAACTGAAATACCCTTTTAGACGTCTCTGCTCGGTTCAAAGTATTCCACTTTATTATTTTTCCTTGTTTCCTGTCCTTTGGGTTTCGTCTTCTTTTTTAGTTCGTCTTCCTTCTTAGATTGTATAGATATATCTTCCAGTATAGAAAACTCAAAGCTTCAGTTATATATTTATTTTAAAGGTTCAGATTTTCGAGAAAAAGTTTGAAAAAAGTTGTTTTTCTAAATCGGGCATAGCTTCCGCTCTATTCTAAATTTCTAAATACACTGTCCGCTCTCCCCGTGCGTCCCGCGTTTTATAGGCTTATTTTGACCTCAATTCTTCTGCTGACGTCACTTGTTTACAACAATTCGCACAAAAATTCCAGGAATTTTCCCCTCCCTCATACTTCCCCTGGCCTAAAAGGTCATTAACATGTCGATTTTTAGCGTAAACAAGTCTAATTATAGAATATGCATTGTATGTACCCATGGGCTTTCAGTGATGCAACGAATATGTTTTTTCACGAATACAAACGATTTCTCGAATACGAATAAAATATTCATATTTTCTCTCTGAATTAAGATGGTTTATCACAGCTTCTTTACCATCCCTTTGTAATAAGGTGTATATTTGGTTCATCACACATTGAATCTTCTACCTAATATGGTGGTACAAACAAGGTTATTGGAATTAAATTAATTAATAATCTCACCACAAAGCAAAAACCGTCAGAAGAACCGTTCTTGATACCAAAAAATTACTCAATAGATAAGGAAGTTTTGAACTAACACAAATGCTATCTGGACATGGTTGCTTCAAAAAATATAAAATCAATTTCAAACCCTAGAACATTTATAATTCGAATGTAATGCTCTTGCGCGAGGCAGGCTGAAGTGACAGGTGGAAGTTGCACAATGCTGATTTATGCAAACCAAATGAAGCTATAAAAACATAACAACTGTAGCAAACAGACAAAATAGTCAAAAATAGTCAAAAAACGAACAATTTTAACGAAAATACATCAACACTGCACATTGTGTACCATATTTACATGAATATGCACTTGAATAATCTTTTTATCTAATCAAAGTGTCATCATCATGTCCGTTTTATAATCGGTAGATATGTTAGCAGACCTTTGCATTTTGTTATCTGAATTGATATCTCACTCTGTGAATTGTATCTGTACTATACAGGGATTAAAAGAGCATCACTTTACAAGTAGATTACTATCTTGATTACGAGTCGAAAATGTTTAAGTTACTATCATTACAGTAACTTGTATCGATTATGAAAAATTCATTCATTTCAATACAAGTTAAATAAAATAATAAAAACCCATTAATAATTCCAACTGGAATCGGAAGGTAGGGAGGAATTTTATTTGACTTGTATTAAAGGGAATGAATTTTTCATATTCAATATAAGTTACTGTAATGATATTCCAACATTTAAGAAAAAATAAGTCAGAAGTGTTGAAAAAAAATTGCTCGTGAAAAAACATTGATGTTGCATTACTCCATTATCAACTATTGGTCATAGTTGCTTGAACATTTAAGACTCATTAAACCAGGAATCTATCGGTAAAGTATTGTGGACTAGCTCTGTTACACCTTGTATATATTTTGAATAACAGCTCAGATTAAAAGTGATAATGTACTACGTAATTAACAATCGTTGGAATTATTGCAGAATTGCACAGTTTTTCTGTAATATACATGTGAAGAAAGCCGCTTACAAGTAAGTTGAACGTCTGTTTGAAGATCAACCAAAGCGATTCCGTTTTCAAGGTCGTCAGGGTTGTAATTGGGGTGGATGTATAATCCGCGAGTGGTGATCTTCACGGGGGATGAAGAATAGTTGGTGCTTCCCAGGTGAACGTCTGTTTGAGTCCGGTTCAGGGCCGGGATCTCGAGTAACCTGAAAAAGAAAATATATTATCTGTAAGGGTAGGACCTTATGAATAGGGGTTGTAGAGTAATCTGCACCGCCCCCGCAGTCGCCTGTTGTGTCCGGATAGGACGTTTCGGCTAGTACGTGGTGACGTATTGTGATGTAGCGCATTTTCTCTGTCTATGAAATCTCTCTCTTCTGAAGAGAAGCGGTGATGACTGCTTTGGCAAGTTAAGGTTCTTCATCATCACTCTTGGCACTACAACCCTTGGTGGGTCTTGGCCTCCTCAATAATTTTCCTCCACTCATCTCGGTCTAGTGCCAGCTCTCTCCAGTTCCGAAGCTCTAAGGCAGAGATGTCTTTGAGGACGTTGTCACTCCATCTTAATTATTTTGGCCTTCCAAAGCTCCTTCGCCCTATTGAGTTCAGCAGGGACTTTGGTGCTTGATGCTCGGACATTCTCTCCACATGACCTAGCCACCGAAGTCTTCCCAGTTTTATAAATTGTGACGTTTGGCTCCTTCAATAAAGTATAGAGCTCGTTGTTGTAACGTTTGCGCCAAAGTCCATTTTCTAGAACCGGTCCGAAGATACGCCTTAAAATTTTCCTTTCAAAAACGTCCAGTGCTCGCTCATTTCTCTTAGTTAGTACCCACGTCTCAGCTGCGTACGTGAGCGCTGGCCAGTTAAAATTCTTAGCGGTTAAATAATATGTAATCCACACCTTCGTAGTTTTACGTATTTAAACTTTAAGTTTTATATTATAAGAGCTTAGCGCTAAACTGCTGGCAAGCCTGAAGATACATTTTTCTACGATCGCTTCAGAGCGACACTTCACCGATAATGCATTATCCTTAGATGCTAAATGATCTTTAAAATGGAATTTTACGGGATCAGCAATATCTCATACATACAAACATGCGTACAACTTAAATGTCATGCCATATTATATAGTAAACTCTGTATTGCCTTGATCAATACAGAGTTTTCTAGTGAGTCAGGCATAGTAAAATTTAACCTAAGACGAATGTATATTATGTATAGCATTGAATAAATTAATAAACAAATAAAATAAACAGTACTAGTATATTTTTGTATCATTTGAGGGTCATGCATTTTTAAATATATTTTTCTGAAATCGTGGCAGTGGAGGCGAATGAAACACTAAAAATAATTATTTTATTTTTAAAACACTAAATCACGTCACAAGAATCTTCGCTGCCCTTCTTGTCTACCGCCGGCTCGTCCCGCTCAATTTCGTAAGTACTCACTAGCGCCGGATGTCTGTCACTTGTTTTTCGTCGGGAGTTGATCGGTGTCTGTGGTGTGAGTCGGTCGCGTTCGCTACCTCCCGGTTAATTTGTTATTGTTGCGGTAATCCTTTTAATCGCTTTAGATTTTCAACTATTTGTGCTTTGATCTTTTTACTTTTAAGTGGCAGTTTTTGTGTAACGTATTATTTTTTATTTTATTATTACATTTTCTTTTTCTGTTTTTTTTATATAGTTCTTTTTAGGCATATTTACCACTAGTCCCAAATCAGTTTCTAGCCGGGTCCCCGAATTCTTTCGGGGACCATGGAGGAGCTCCTCCCGGACCCCCCGCCTAGTAAGAATGTTGATTCCGATTCAGAGAGTTCTCTGGTAACCGTACCAGATTCCATCATTCCTCCTTCTCCATCGGCTTTTGTTACAGTTCGTGGTAGGAAAAGACATAGACATATACAGAGAACCGATAGTAGTTCAGATAATGAACCCTTCTTGGAACCCTGCAAAGGCTCTCAAGCATCCACAGAAAAGGTTCCTCATAACGCCCCAAGGATATCCCACGCTCCCCCTCCTCCAACTAATACCCCTAATCAACCCAACTTATCCAGAAATCTGTACGTTGAGAGTGACATAAAACCCTTTACCGTGCATGTTAGGAAGGAAACGCAGGAGGATGACAGAGGTACATCCCTTGACCCTTTTCACCTAGGTATCTTGCTGCGCAGGAATAAATGCCAGGGCATTGTCTCCGGTAGTTGCAGGGGTCTGGGCAAGAATAGGGTCAGCCTGGATTTCCAGTCAGCCTCCTATGCCAATGCCTTCATCCTCGGATCATTTATAAAAGATAACAAGCTTGTCGCTTTCGTACCTTCGTTCCATGTGACAAGGATGGGTATAGTTCGCGGAGTTCCGGTGGGTGAGGACTGGTCGAACGAGAACCTGGCAAACATGTTTGAATCTCCCCCTGAAGTGGGTAAAGTCATAAAATGCCGCCAGCTTAACTTCAAAGATATGTCCTCCGGCTCGGCGGTTTGGAAACCGTCTCGTACGGTGGTTTTGACGTTTGATGGTCAGATACTCCCTGAAAGAATATTTTTAGCATACACCTCTTTAACTGTGGAAAAATACGTCTTCCCCACTATTCAATGTTGGAAGTGTTGCCGGTTCGGCCACACTAAAACCCAGTGCCGGTCCAATCCTAGATGCTATAAATGTGGGGCCTCCCACCTTGGCGAGGAATGTGCTACATTAGACGGAGATATTAAGTGCATAAACTGCTCCGGTGGACACGCTGCTATCAGTTCTGTTTGCCCCGAAATCACGCGCCAAAAAAATATCAAAAATATAATGATGGAACGAAATCTGTCCTTCCAAGAGGCATGTAAAATTCTTCCCCCATCTAACAGATCATACGCTCGGGTCGCTTCTTCGCCTAGTACACAAACATCTCCTCAAAACACGTCACTTCATTCGTCTGGTAATCCCCCCCATCCCTTCAGACAAACAGTCTACACTTACAAAGTTCAGAAAGCTCCAGTCCTCTCTGCCCCCAGTGTCCCGGCTAAACAAAACTTGGCGTGGTTCCCCAATGGACAGTCTCCTCAACCGAGTACTGGTTGTGGACTGCAGAATCCTTCCTCCTCCCTGAATCAAATAGATCTTTCCCAAATTATTAATATTCTTCTTAACTTTGTACTCTCGTCATTAGGAAATAGTAATAACCTACCGCCCAACGTTGTTCAATCGCTTTCTCTTCTCTCCCAATTTGTGTGTGCTAATGACTCAAAAGACTCTGAGAGTACTCCAGTGGAATAGCCGAAGTGCTGTTTCCAATAGAGATGATATACTCTCACTTACTAATACATACAATCCTTCCGTTTTGGCTATCTCTGAGACCTGGCTAAAACCTGGCTCTGTTTTTAGAGTGCGGGGCTATGTTGGTCTCCGTGATGACAGGGCGGATGGTAAGGGCGGTACAGCCCTTTTAATTGATAGTACAATCCCCTTCTCCCAAATCCACTTCCCATCATCTTCGGCGCAGTTTAACATTGTTGGAGCAAAAATAAATGATACAACTATCATCTCTATCTACATACCACGTCCCTCTGCTGGAATCATTAATTCAGTCAAATCCCTCCTCCAAAATATCCCGTCCCCTTTCATGTTATTGGGCGACTTTAACTGCCATCACACAGCCTGGGGCTCTGACTACTGTAACCTTCCCGGGAGGCTCCTTGTTAATATGATGGATGAATTAGATCTTTGCTTCCTGAACGATGGTAGTCCTACCCGTATACCCAGTCCCTCCCAGAACTGTAGTGTTGTCGACCTCTATATTTGTTCTTCCTCCCTTGCTTCCACTACCCAATGGTCTCTGGATCCCGACCCCTATCACAGTGACCATTACCCTATTATTATAGACTTTGGGAATATTAAAATAACCCCCCCACAGTCTATTTCGACGCATAAGTATAATATAGGTAAAGCAAAATGGGCCTCGTACTCGCACACGCTCGATACAAAGATGGCCTCTCTTCCCGAGCCATCCTTTGAGAATATACTGCAGTGCTATGAGGTTTTTGTCTCATCAATTCTTAGTTCTGCGGATGAAAATATTCCTCACAAATCTCCAACTGTTCGACACCTCCCTCCCCCTCCTTGGTGGGACTCTGAATGTACATTGGCGATCATAGAAAGGAAAAAAACTAAGAAAATCTATGACAGAGATAAGAATTTGAGTAACTTTCTTTCATTTAAAAACTCTCGTGCAAGGACCAAACGTATTCTCAAAGAGAAAAAAACGCAAGGGTTGGGCATCATTTTGTGATTCCCTCTCCCCTGATTCATGTATTAGCGATGTTTGGATTAAGGTTCGCCAATTTAGGAACTCTTACAAACCTCAATCCCCTCGCCCTCGATCCGCCGACTGGGCAGAGGAATTTATAGATAAATTGGCACCCCCCTCTGCACCTCACTGGGATTCTATCCCGTCCTTATATATGTTCCCGGAATCGGTGTCTAATCTAGACGCTCCATTTTCTCTTCGCGAACTCTCTTTGGTCTTAGAGCAAGTGAAAGATTCGGCCCCCGGAATGGATGGTATTCCCTATTGTCTTGTGGTGAATTCCCCTAAGTCTGCATTACTTTACTATCTGTCCCTCATTAATTTAATATTTGATTCCGGCAACATTCCTGAGGCGTGGAAAACTCAGACAATTATTCCTATTCTCAAACCTAGTAAGGACCCCGGACTAGCCTCTTCATATCGCCCTATAGCCCTGTCCTCGACACTTGTAAAAATCATGGAACATTTGATAAAAGCCAGGCTAGAACACTTCTTGGAATCCAACGATTTGCTAGCTAAGTCACAGTTTGGCTTCAGGAGGGGTAGAAGCACACTGGATAGCCTCAGTATTTTCTCAACGGATATCCATCTAGCCCTTTCAAGGGACAACTGCCTAGTAGCAACTTTTCTAGACATAGCTGGCGCATATGACAACGTTATTATTGACACTCTCTGTCAAGGGCGGATCCAGCTTTGGCGCCAGGGGGGGGTCACATAGTCGTGGTCAAGTCACAAGAAGTTATAATTTAATTTTGATAATAATAGATACTTACAAGTAAAACGTAGGTATTTTATTAATAAATGTAACTACCTACCATACTTAAAAATACCTACCTATATTTAAATAACAAAATCAATTTTTCTTTCACGTCTTCTCCCGAAACGCGTTATCACTTCATCTACTCCAATGGGTACGTTTTTATTGACGTGGAGAAGTGGCAGTCCGGTTAGACGTTCTTCAACCATTGAAGCTCTTAGCCACGATTTGATTCTTCGCAACGTAGAGAAAGATCTTTCCGCTGTCGCTACACTAACAGGTAGTGTAGCCATAATACATAAAAATCTTCTTATATTAGGATACATCTCAATATCGCAATTTAAAATAAGGTCGGAAATCGACTGCAGTATGTCCTGACTCCGCTGCCACTTCACCATCCACAGCGGATATTCGTTTACAACGACAGGAACTGGAGTATTATCTAGTAACAATGTATAATCGGTTGCTAGTTGTTTCACAGTTTTAATGTCTTGATTACTGTATTCGCTTTTTGGCAAACGTTTAGTTGAATCAAATTAAGTATTTGAAGAGGCAGACGATGCTGTAGGTCACTTATTATTGAATCCAGAAGAGGGATGTACCTATATTAGAGTGTCCCGTCGATGTATGAGAATTTTGGAAAACGTTTAGTTGAATCAAATTAAGTATTTGAAGAGGCAGACGATGCTGTAGGTCACTTATTATTGAATCCAGAAGAGGGATGTACCTATATTAGAGTGTCCCGTCGATGTATGAGAAAAAAACATTTTTCAGCTACACAATCACAAGAGGTATCAAAATTTGCGTAATTTTACACAAATTGCGAAAAAGTTAACAAAAAATATAATCGTTTGTCATTTTGAGGGCTCTATCGAGCTTTGAAGTTTTGTAAATTTTACGTTTTTATAGAGTTAAACCGTTTGCCTAAAATAATTTTAAAAAATCGTGTTTAAAAGGTATTTTAGTATTGAAATTAATGAAACAAAGCACAAGAAAATAAAATAAACAAAATATAGATTATAATCAATGACAAAAACTAAAATTTTTAACTTATTTTTGTGTCCAAAATTTGGCATTTCTGCTCGAGATTGCATCCTGTTTCTAATAAAGCCATCTCTAGAAGTAACGTCAGTTACACTTTGTAAGGCGTCTGTTATAGGTCTCTAGGACCCAAAGTGCAACCATCTAAGGTCAAGAATAAATGACGAAGGGGTAACTCATTGACATGAAGCATACAAACACACCATTGTAAAGGTCTCTGCAAATACTCCTCTAAATATTGAATCACGCCACCCTTCCAATCGGTGTTAGTTGCAGTTCCGTGACATTCAACGCAAATCACGTCATCTTAATTCCAACCTCGACCCTCTACTAAAGTTGTGATCGAAGTAAGAATTCCTTTTGCAGTGCCACGTCTTTCGGTATTGTGTGTCCCAAATAAATGTATCCAGGCTGTGCTAAAATTGAGATGTGATCTTCTAAAACTTCTTTGCGATGGTCTTTTCGTCCATCATAGTAAATGCTTTTTATAACAATACCTCCAATGTCTTTTGAAGCTTCCGGGCTTTAGATACATCTCTGTAGATCTTATTTTTATCAATAACCAGAGTTAAATCTTCGGTAGAAACCAAGCCGACGTCAGTCAAAACCGCAGAAGCAACAGCAGCAGATTTCGTGGATAAACCGTATCTATCACAGACTTTTTTCACTATCTTTTCAAATTGAGATGCTTTTCGAAATTGGATTTCAGTAATTAAATAACTCGTTCCTTAGTTGGAATCGAAGTTTTGGTCCAAATATTGTTGATTTCTTCGGAAACAATCACATATATATCTGATTTGGATGGATCTTTTCAATTATACGTAAATTTCAGGTCGTTCTTGACAAATAAAATAAATTAAATGACGTCCCTTATAGTTGGTAGCTGCTGATTGTCAAGTTTTTTGTATGGTCCGAACATAGCATAAGTAGTCTGACTACGACCTCTAACTTCTTATTTAAAAATCACAAAGTCGTCGTCGTACTGTAACAATCGCCATGGTACTTTTATGGCATAAAAATTATTTTGGCTACGAAGAAAACACTCGCGAGTCAAGTCAAGAAAGTCCTCAAAACAAGTTCAAACTTGAGGGTATTTGCAGGTTGAAACCTAACAAATTCGAAGTTGCTGGTAACGTGTTGTTGCATGCAAATCGAAACGTCATGTGTGATTTACACCTAAATAGAATAAAAAGTCAATATTTTTTTGTATTTAGTTCAGGAGCCAAAATTGAGGATAGCGAAATATCACCATAAAAATGTCAATTTTTCAAAATTTTGTAGATCGGTAAAACCCTAAAGATATAGTTTTATTTTATTTTTAAAATTATTTTGGTAATTTACGCTCAATTACGCAAGTTTTGAGAGGTCTTGTGTTAAGATAAGTCAAAAAAAAATTTATCGGGACAGCCTAGTGTATATGGCTCTGCGGAAATATTCTTCAGCAGATTGAGCAGGTTGGTTATTGGTCCTATGTATTTGTCTTGACACTATTCTGGGACATTTAATTTCTACATCTAGCTGCTCAGCTACTTCTTTAGCCTCTTCAAAAAACTGTCGGTAAATTACGTCCGCATTTTCTCTTTTATTTTGTAGAACACTTATAGTATCATTAATAGCATCCACAGCTTTTTTTTAAATCAATCGAGTTCGATTGCAGAATTCTGCTTAAAGATACAGTAGTACCTGAAAAATAAAAAAGTTACTAAGTGACTGAATGTGAGTATGAGTATTTTAATTAGTGGTCCACCTAGGTCCTGGACCCAGCCCAGGGGGGGGTCATGACCCCCATGACCCCCCCCCTGGATCCGCGCTTGCTCTCTGTAGGAAGTTAGCATCTATGGGTGTTCCAGCAAAGATGTGTTCATTCATTAGAAATCTACTGAACGAAAGAAAACTGGTTCTTAGAGATCACACCGGGGTTAATCGATCCAGGGTATCTTGGCGAGGCCTCCCCCAGGGATCAGTTTTAAGTCCACTGCTTTACAGTGTCTATACAGCTAACCTGGAAATACAAGTTTCAGGATTTGTTCGTATCCTCCAATACGCTGACGATATACTCCTCTACGTTGCGGATAAGTTTAGCAAGACTGCTGAACTTTATATGAATAACGCTCTGAAATCCCTTGCGAAGTGGTTGGACGGGCATGGCCTTGATCTTGCCGCCTCCAAAAGTCACACTATGGTGTTTTCCCGTAGGAGACAGACGCCAGCGCTTAACATAATCTATAAAGGAGTTAAATTAGATATGAAGAACTCGGCAAAATTTCTGGGACTTACTTTTGATAATAAATGCTCCTGGAAAGCGTGGGCTGTGTGGACAGATATTGTATTAGCTAAAT
Source organism: Agrypnia vestita (assembly GCA_016648135.1). Lineage (NCBI taxonomy): Eukaryota > Metazoa > Arthropoda > Insecta > Trichoptera > Phryganeidae > Agrypnia > Agrypnia vestita. Next base: position 1,430 of record JADDOH010023279.1, on the reverse strand, counting down.
GTGAAAAATCGATAAATATACTTCGCTCAGTTTCTGGTGTATGGTGGGGAGCGCATCCAAAAACTCTCAAAGTTATGTTTAATGCTCTAGTCAAATCTCATCTTGATTATGCTTCATTTTTTTTAGAACCATTGCCTAGATCCAGCTCCTCGAAGTTGGACATGATCCAAAATAAGGCTTTGAGATGCATTATTGGGGCTATGAGGTCAAGTCCTATTAACTCACTACAAGTCGAGTGCTTTGAACCCCCTCTTCACATTCACAGACAACTTCTGGCGGATCGGTTCCTTTTGAAAGCTGCCAGGATCTCATCTCACCCAATTCTCTCCAAGCTGAAACTTCTTACAGAATATGTAAACTCCAAACCTTTTTGGAAAGTAAAAAAACATCCGCTATTAGTAAATAGTTTCAAACTGATTTCATCCCAGCCTTCCACGTATGCGAATAAAAAATATTTTCCTATTTACTCTTTTCCTTTCGATATTATCATACGTCCTCCAAACATTGTGCAGTTAGGTCTTATAAAATCAGATATAAATAATAGTCGGCGGTTTAAGGCCATAATAGAGGATAAGTGGCCAGATTGGCTCTTAATATTTACAGATGGTTCTAAAGGAGAGGTAGGAAAGTCGGTTGGCGCCGCATTTTATTGCCCCAGGAATCAAACGTCCCAAATGTTCAAACTCCCTTGGGAGACATCCATTTTCACCGCCGAATGTCTCGCAATTCGAGAAGCTGTGAAATATGTTGAAACCAGTGGAGCGTTAAAAGCGATGATTCTCTCAGATTCCCTTAGTTCTATACAAAAGATTCGGGGGAATCCGAAAATCCTTTTGAACGATAAAATTAACCTTGAAATCCGGGACTCCATATCAAAGCTGAAAGAACGCGGAATTGAAGTAGTCATTTCGTGGATACCGAGTCATACGGGCATCGAAGGAAATGAGATGGCGGATGAATGTGCAAAAAAGGCTATTTCCTGTGGAGATTCCTCGTATCACCAAGTGGTACTGAAGGATCTTCGACCGTTGCTAAAAGACAAAATGATGTTTGAATGGGAAAAACACTGGCGGAGGGCCAGTAAAACGAAAGGCAAATTTTACGCGTCGATACAGATTACTCTGCCAGCAAAACCTTGGTTTTGGGATTCTCACCTTAAACGGAAAGAGATTTCAACCATTTGCCGAATGAGAATTGGTCACATGTGTACCCCTGTGTATTTAAAAAAAATTAAGATAAAAGATTCATCTCTATGCGAATGTGGGTTGGAGGAAGGAAATATAGACCATATTTTCTTTGATTGTAAGCTTGCAAGTCTGAAGCCAATCTATCCTACTCTGGACAAACTCCAAATTCCTCTCCCAATTAATATGTCTTCCCTTCTATCTATATCGACACCTCAGGTGTATAGAATCTTAGGAGCTTATATT
>JADDOH010023277.1:0-26421 GCA_016648135.1 Agrypnia vestita | reverse complement strand
AGATATGATAAACAGAGTACATTCTAATGGGTTGACAGTATTTTCAACGATTCTTACATACATATACATTACACATACATAATAATTATTCTGGATACACAACAAAAAAAAGTATTCTTTTCAATTGTCATTTTACACTTCAATGTTCAGAATAATTATTTTCAATTAAATAAGCGTATACAAGAACAGATATCAATAAGACATCATTTACAATGCATTGCAAATAATATAACCGGTAAGTAAGATCAAGCGGTTTGAAACTAAAAAAGTAGAACAAATGATTTAATATTTTTTATGCTTATAGCGTTAAAAACCACACATATTTTTTTTAAACGTCTAATGATTTCGATACTGGATTATATCTTCATCAGGACGATCGGACAATAACTTCCATAAGTTTAATTTGTAAGGAAAAAAGGCAAACAGTGTTAATGATCGCAAAATTATACGGCTTTCTCAAAATTCACAAAGGAAACAGCCCCATCAGATCAGCAGTATCCCAATGTAATGCAATTCCCCAACATACAAAATAACTTCAATCATTACAAAAATATTAAATAACTCCAACGTATTTAAACCAAAGTATACAATTAAAATTTCATGTAGTCAATACCTTAAAAGATATTGAATGAAAAGTTAGAATCATTTGATATTGCAAGATCATTCATTAATGTTCCCATTCAGGAAAGCAAAACACTAATTTTAGATATACTAAAAACACCAGATTTGTCGGAAGGTCTAAATGATTTATCTCTTTTATAAAACCTTGTCTCAATCAAAATATAATAAAATAGTTATATTATGCTGTACCCATTGATAAACCTTATAAGCAAATATAAGGTTTATCGATGGGTGCATGTGAGGCAATCCAAATCCTTGCAATATTCAAAAAATTCTAAAACAAATAATTGAAAATCAATTTGATAAAGAAATTTATAACATATAACGCCGATATCTCAAAACTGCATTTTTCACTTAATACACTAAAGTACTCATGGTTCGATATTATTATGCACATTATTTTTACATTTCTAATAATATTTTACAAAGTCCACTGTCTGTGAAGCCTCTTTGTCGATGCTTACATCTGCATGGATTTTTTAGAATGCTGCTACAGACCGGTTAGGCAGCAACGCTTTCTTTCTTCTTCTTCTTGATTTTAACCTTAAAAATAATACAATCTGTTAAATTTGACAACGCTGGAAAATGACAGATGAGTGTGTCCATTTTTAACTAAATTTTATTAACAATTAAATTAAATTAATGGGTATTAACAATTAAATTAAATTAATAAGTGTGGGAGAGTGTGTCCATCTTTAATTAAATTTTATTAACATAAAAATACTTTAACTAAATTATTTATTTTGTAAATTTATTTATGAAATTACTTAGTTTAATATTTTAGTACTGTTATTTAAATTTATTTTATTCATGTTGTAAACATTTATTAATGTATGTATTGTGTATTAAAAAAAAATACAACACAAGCAATCATTGTTTAAAAAATATTTAGTTATAGATTATAGTTGTATATTCTTACCCTCATCTCCTTTGCTGGAGCTGGGTTCTGAGGATTCCATTGAGATATTCATTCGTCACACCAATATTCATCTCCTTGGACTTGAATCTGTAGACATAATAATTTTACTTATCATTTACACATGTCAGTGGGAAGTTCTGTTCTTTCTAAAACCAGCAGTGAAATAATAAAAACTCTTAATTAATAATTGTATGCATGTTATACAAAGATAATGATGTAATAATAATTAACCATAATTTTTTTTTGTATTTTAATCATACGGAAAACTTGGACAAATGAGTCAACAGTATTGAGATTTTATGGGAAACATAGCCTGTAAATTTATAGGAAACAAGATTTTGGAAGGGATAAAATAATACATAAAATCTAGAATTCGGTTAATTTTAAATTAGTAATCCTCTGTGACTACATTCAAAACAATTTTTTGGATATTGCTGCCTTCGCTTTTATACCCTATGTAAATTAGTTTTCCTTTGTAAAATAACTTTTTCTAATAAACTTTCAAACACAATTATAATAAAACATTCCAAATATAATTAATATAAATATAAAATACAATCACTCACGTGTATTTTCGGTTTCAGTATGACAGTTCAAAAGGACCATAAAATATTTCGTTTTTGTAGGAGATATCCTTTGTGAAATGTCAATATTCAGTTTCATATCGAAACAAACATATTATCAGAGGATGTCAATGTCGGAGGCGGTGACGTGGTAGCGGGATTGTAAAAAAATAAACAAGCAAAATCGCCACAAAATAAAGACATATTTGATTTGAAAAATTAAAATGGCGTCGCAAATTGTGAACCACAGAATATTTGTGAACAGTGTAACCCATAGATAACATAATAGTGTAACCAATTTGAACATTTTGCGAAACCAACATTAATACCACTACAATAATTGTTAAAATAGTTGGCAAGGGTAGGTAAGTACTGACACCAAATTAGAACCGCCGAAAAATGAAATTTAAAAAAATTCCCATAAAAGAATTGATGCCATTATAACGGAATCGAAACTTTATGGATAGAGTGCGCAGGCCCTGATGACAGGTGACAGGACCATAGATAACATAATAGACAGGACCATTAAGATTTTAACATCTAGTGACATTATTCCATAGACAAATAATGTACATTATTCTGCGATTTATTTTTAGTCATTTACCGATAGGTACTGGGCGATGCAACGTGATGCGACCGCGACCTACATGTGACGTTCCGCATTGCGTTCTTTTATTATTATTAGAAAATTAACTGCATCCAGATTGCGGCAACGAGAGCCCACGGATAGTGAACGAAGTGTGTTTTTTTATTGTGACTTTTTTTTGTAGATTGAAAATGTAAAAGGACATGACGAACTTATGTGGGAGGTCGGACTGGTTATGTTAGGCTAAGATTAATTATAAAGTTAGTAATAGTGTTTTAGAGTGTAAGGTTTGGCTTTTTTTTGTAATAAATGTATAATATACATACTTAATTATTAAGTATATTATACTTAATTATCATAGTGTTTTGAAACTCCCGCTACTTTCCCTGACATTCCATTGATAAGGTCGCTTCGCACATTGCGTCAGATAATCTGCGCCTCACGCGATTATTTGTGCGAGCGAACCTCCCATATCAAACGGTACACGTTAATGCCGGCTCCACACATTGACCCCAACGTTGGCTCTTGTTCATGGTACAGCGCCCGCACATTCAAGCCAACAAGACAATAAACATAAATAGCTTCCCTCATATTTTTATTTATTAATTTAAAGACTATCGACAGGTCAGAATGACCCTAATGGATAGTCATTTAGGACAAGGTGATTAGAACAGTTACAATTACAATTTACAATAATACATTAAAATAAAACATTAATACATTATACAATAAAAGTATAGTACAATAAGCGATTACAAGATGAACGAAGTTCACATTCTCCGCACGACATAATAGGCATGTAAGCTCCCAGGTCCCAGGTCAACTAAGTCAGAAAATGTGTACCCGCGCTTTGTGGCTATAAACTTTTTATTTAGGCTGATTTCCGAAGAATCCGTCTTACATGCTCAAACTATTTTCGGTCAGGAGCGATATAATTTTTCTCTTAAACTGAGGTTGTGTCATGTGAAATATGTCGATGTTGGGGTTACATGACGTGACCTCGTTGTACTGGTTTAGCATTCTAGGTAGAGGAGAGGATTAACCTATGTTGGTGTTGTCGATCTTTGTGTGGAATAGTGTTTGGGATCTCAGAGACCAGGCAGGTATATTAATATCTTTTTGCGAGAGTATTGAGGGCGAGTCTAGTTTGTTGTTTACTATTTTGTGGAGTGATTTTTCATCTTTTTTCTAATGAGATTATATGGAAATTTTCGAGTCTTTTGTCGTATGTATCGAGCAACTCATTTAGGCCTTGTCGGTGTGTCAGTGATTTCAGGAATTTTTTATGGATTTTTTCGACTCTGTACTTGTGAATTTCGTAATTGGGTGACCAAATTGTTGATGAGAACTCCATTAGGCTTCTGATGAGGGATTTATAGATAGTAATTGGAGCGGCTGTGTCGTGGATATGTAATATGTAAATGTAAATAAATAAATGTAAACATTTTTTTTTTAATGCAATCAAGATTTTATAAAAAACAAAGTCTACAGATTTATTGAAAACATGATTTTGGAAGGGATAGGAACATAAAATCTATTCAGTATTCTTCAGTACATTCATTAAATTAGTAATTCTTGGTGACTGTATCCAAAACATTTTTTTTTTTTTTGATATTGTTGCCTTCGCTTTTATATATTACATATTATCCTTATATAAAATATCCCACATATTATCCTCATAAAAAGTAGGGCTGGCACTAAACCGAGATGAGTGGAGGAAAACTCTTTTGGAGGCCAAGACCTACCAGGGGTTGTAGTGCCATGAGTGAGGATGATGATAAAATCTAAGTTAATAGTTAAGTATCTCGGCGATATGTGTAGCCGGCGTCTCGACACTAACCCCAACCTCTTTGATGTTTCGTCCAAAAATATTTAAAAAAAAACCACATGCTGTGTTGTATATCTTGCGTTGCAACAGAGCTGGACAGAATGCGTATGCGCATGACAGTTCTTCACCTGTATCAAAAATATAAAATACACATTAAATATAGTAGCAACTTATCGAATTGCATTTTCCTTGTATAAAAAAGAGAAAATGAAATAGTAAGCAAATTCAATCACCATAATAACACATTATGAATTTGATCTCACTTATACAATGAAACCTACATAATCAAATAGAAAATAAACGACAATTGCAGTGCCTGGAGCTCATGCAATTTTCATGAAGATGTAATTAGTACATATTGCACACTGGCGACCTCTATCGTAGAAGAAGTGAACACTCCACAACAAAGTGCATATAATTTATGACCTCGGAAGAAATAATCATTTCGGCTAACACCTCCGCAGTGATAGGATGCTCTCCCGATGACATTGGATAAGACTTCAGCGAAACGTCGAGATTAGCTTCTCAGTGAAATATAAGGTTCGTACAAAATATCCGTTTTATACATAAATAATATTTCATTATAATATACACTAATGATACAATATTCCTCAGAGCCATATCGCACTGTGAGTAGAGTTCTTTTCATTTAAGATTTAGTATGTGTAAGCCGTGCGTACGAGGCGCATTGTTTCGTTGTGTTGGTGTTTATGCCCTAAACACCAACACAGCGAAACAATGGCTTAAATACACTAATTACATTGTCTTTCTTAAATGGAAAGACCTATAATAACTGCCGATGAGTCACCGGCACCCTCTCGCGTGCTGAAACTATGAGGCGCGTCCGCTCGGCTCAGTCAGGGCGGTCGCCCCCTCGTATCAATCTTCCAAGGCCCCTTGCAGGGCCGTCAAATCTGATTCTGTCCGAAACAACCATAACAGAATAATGTAGAGTTCCATTCTCTCTGTCTATAATGATACGTGATAATAAGCTAGTTAGTTAATTTAGAATCCTTATCTCCCCGAATAATTTTCACTGTGGTACTGAAATATGAACTTTGGAAGAAAGGGAATGGAAAAAGACAGATGGAAGTGTGACGCTGGTGAAGTATGCTCCTCATATCGTGGACAGCCCGAAGAACGAATACCTAGACTATAGAATAATTTGACATAGAGCAGCGTCTATTCTTTGCTAGGTATTATAATTTTGGCCCATGTCACTAGAGATGAGGGCACTACAGAAAAAACAATGAACCAAGAGAATGTGGAAGGAAACCAATACGATAGACTGAGATGGTTAGAACTTCAATGCAGATCCCGTTCTGGATTACATAAGAAATGCCCGGATCATTTATATTGTTATTTGCAAATAACTTAAGTTCCGTAATCATGACTATTTATTCTCATTGAGAGTGACGAATGTGAAAAGCATCATTCTGATTAAAGTTGCCTAGTGAGTTTTCTTTGAGTATAGTGGTGGTATTAGTGGCAATATATAAATATCAAAGTTATATTTCCTTTCATACGTTTCTGGATCCATATTAGTTTATAAAAGAAAATCAGATTATGTCGTTTCATAAATACGTGTTTATTATTGTTATTTCTTTTCAAAATTACTAAATTATTTTTTCGTCTTATTATTTTATTTCTAACGTATAAAAAATATAAAATAAAGGATTTTCAATTAATTCAATACAAGAAATCTTCGTTTGTGTTTCCCTTTAGTTCATGTTTTTGACAATTCTCGTGGCGTTGCCGTTAATTGTAGGGATGGGTAAATGAAAAAAATATATCAATATATATCGAATAGATATTTTTAAAAAGTATCGAAAATAATCGATATATATCGAGGAAAATATATCGATAATTTTCGATATTATTCGTTATTATTTTTTCAAAAATGTAACAAAAGGGGAAAAAGTTTTTGGCGACAAAAAAAAGGTAAACGGAAGAAATATATCGATGTATCAAAGAAAAATATATCGAAGACATATCGAAGAGAAAAATATATTGAGATATCGAAGAAATATATTAATATTTTTCGATGTATTTTTTCAAAAGTGTAACAAACTGAAGGGGAAAACGCTTTGTACCAATTTTATACTCGAAAAAAAATATCGATATTTAAAAAAAAATGTCGATATTTCTAAAAAAACATCGATATTTGATACATCACGGAAAAAATATCGATATTTTTCAAAAAAAATATCGATATATTGATATTTTTTACTCATCCCTAGTTAATGGTAATCTATGGTTTATTACGGAGAAACGGAATGACAGATAATCACCGAATGAAAATTGAAACTCGTTCTGCGACTGCTGGCTTGATTGTATGTTTTCGGTTTCAAAGCGTCGCTCTTCCCAATTATTCTCACCATTTAGCGATTTGTGATTGTATTTCGATTACTTATTTCAAATGCCTTAATATGAGTTATTTTAGTGTGAACGCAATGGGATTTGATGAAATAAAACCAGAAATATTTTCTGGCATTTGTCAATGTTGTCTATCGGAAAATGATTTGAAGAGTATGTTACAACCTTTCGTGTTTGATAACAGAGAGGAGGTTTATTCAGATATGCTGACTGCTTGCTTTTCTATAGAGGTTTGTTTTTCAATATTTGCATTTCTCTACCAATCCAATTTTAAAGTGTAAAGATTGCAATATTAAATTTGTCTCCACATTCTTCATATTATGTCGACAAATTTGTACTTTTTTTATTTCTTTATTTTTATGTGTCGATGTGATTATGTTTTAACATTATGTAAGAAGTATTTTTTATTGAAAATACCTTCATTGTTTATTTCTACCCATGCATTCAAAAGCACAACTAAATGAGTCTGGATCTACACTAAGGGGAGATATGGCATTAGTGAAGGAAGTCGGGACTTAGATTTTTTTATATATATAGTAATCCCCCGACTTACTCGAGAGTTACGCGGTTCTTGATATCTTGCTGTGATCCACATTGGGTGCATTTCACGAACGCGGACTTAATTTTTTTTTTTAATATAGAACACGTTATAGCTACAAAGCAAGGAATAAAAAAAATATTAAGTTACAAAGAAATTCTATGTGACAAAATAAAAAATTGTGTCGTCGGACAAGTTTGTTAGATTATGTAGGCATTGTAATAACTCATTTATTTTTCTAATATTTTGTATTTATATGGATGTATGTACAAAAAATAGCAATTTTATTGAATATTTTTCATGTAAACTAGTGTTTTTGATAGACTATGGTCTCAATAAAACAAATTTTATATGAAAAGATGTACCCCGATTTACAGGGTACTTAAGCGTTTTTCATTGGTCCCACCTATCGTGTAACTTTGGGGTATTACTGTATTAATATTTTTCATAATTCAAACTCCCATCTGTTTTACTCGAGCTGACGGTGTTTGTGCTTGAACTAGCCACATACTGTTTTTGATACGTAATGAGTTCATTTTTTTTTAGTTTGAATATATTTTCTATTGTATCACTATTCCGTACAGGATTTGAGCAGGAGTGCATGGCGTTCCCGAAATCAGCAGGAAAATCCAGAATTTATTAACCAGCCCTAAAAAGGCTTCTCCTTATATTGTATTTATTTTTTGTGAAGAGACGACTTCGGCACGGTTCAGAAATCGCCGATGGCTTATTATTGTTTGAAATATAAATAAATGAGGGTTTTTTATTACACTTTTTTACCCTTCCAAATTCATGTAACAAAATGAAACATATGATGTGTGGCCAATAAGGTAGTTGGTAAAAGTTTCAAAGCTATAGAGCTGATGCACTTGTAGAAGTAGATTAGGCGGTCTAGCCACACGTAGAGTACTCGGAGTATCGTAGACTCTAAGGATTGGAAAAAAAAAAAAGTGGAGGGGTAAAATTGTGCCCCTACCACGGCACTGGCTGGAGTGGGGACAAAGTAAATACCAACTCAAGCCAGGCCACAAGGTATTTTTATAAGAAATAAATGTGGAGGTAGAAAACAGCAAAATAATTCCTGTTTTTACCTCTGGACCATCAATACCTTTTATTCGGACCATCAATACCTCTTATTTGACGACACCAACAGTTGTCGGCAATCCACACCTCAATAAAAAAAGTCTTTTTATTTGGACACTTTTAATGAAGAAATTAGTAGAAATGTGTGAAACACTTACTCTAGGACCATCTATTAGGGTCATTAACGATCTGTTGACGGTCCGTTTGTCAAAAAAAAAGAACCAACTGATTTCTACCTACTTTTGAAATAATATTTGTCACGTAAAAATTGACGAGGTGTACAGTGTTATATAATAGCGGTGAATACATGATTATTATGAAACCAAAAATCAATGGGAATAAACCCGTGTGTCCTGCTGTTTGACAATCTTGGAGTCGCAACGATTGAATTCTATTGATTTAATTAATTTTTTATATTTTTTTATTAATTTATTTATAATAACGTTTACACAGCAACAGAGTAATTGAAAATATAATAATAAAAAAATATGGCAAGTACCCAGGCACCAAATGCATGTGGGTACTCAACAATACAGTTATTGAACCCATTACAGAATCATTTAAATTTGGATTCGTCCTTTTGATTTATATGTGTACCCCTATGGCCCGGTTGTTTCAAATTCGATCAAAGTAAGCGTAGAATTTAAACTAAAATTTTACGTTCTCCACCAATCAGATGATCCGTTTTCGTAAAAATCTATGCTTTTATCGACCGCTTACTTTGATCGAACTTGAAACAACCGGGCCTATATTGCTAATGCCCATAAGTGGAGGTGTCACGAACTAAGCGGGCAGAAAATGCTACTTTTATCTTATTGCCGTCAAATCACTTAACCCGTTGTGCGCAAGCATCGTGACTCATTTATCCTATGTGGCAGCTCTGATTGGATATAAATTGGCGCTAATTCTCGGACATGTGCACAAGACTCAAAGTGACACCGGTTTGGGACAAACATATATTTCTGCACTGTAGTGATTTCGCCTATTTCCAGACCCTGCTAGCAATATAGGAGTATTACATATATGGTGTACCTAAATTTAATTTTGTTTTAAGTTTTTCTTACATAACTAACTGATTGGACTTGCAATATGATTTCTATTTAGTTAAAAAATGAGACATTGCTTTAAATATTAACACATTTTACAAATATTTTAGGTATTAACATCTGATGAAGACAAACTATACCTGATATGTGAGAGGTGTATTCTGAAACTAAGAGACTGCTATTTATTTCGAAATCAAATTGAAGATGTTCAAAGAAAAATAAAATATCAGGGACATTATTCAGGTATATTTTGCATTATAATTTACATCGTAATAATATTTCTCAATTAATTCTTTCAATAATTTATTGTGTAAAGTTTAGGAGGGAGTAAAGGATAAAAAATAAATTATGATAATTTTTGTCCATTGTCTAGAGACAGAGCATTGGCTAATTGATTCTAGATACAGCGGTCAAAAATAACGTAGTGCTGTAGAAAAGGTAAATGAAGACATCAAAGTCTAGCTTATAAGATTTTCAGCAAGAAAATAAGATTCACCATCATATAAGTCTTCATTGTTCAGGTTGTTAAGTGCTCCCGATTTTCTAAAATCTCAACTGATCAATTGTAAAATCTTTTTTAAAATATTATTCATTGATTTAGCATTAACTTTGTGGAATGATTGATGTATGTAAAACACTTGTATAAGACCACTTTTGAGTTTAAGTTATACACAACTAGTTTCAAGAACTACAGCTGTTCTAAACTAGTCATGTATAACTTAAACTCAAAAGTGATCTTTTTTTGTTACGTATTGTGATCCAGAAATATTGCGCACATGTTGTACATGCCATTGGCCGTATTCTGAAATAAGCAATATTGCTATTTTGGTATCTGGACAGTTATTGTATAACATTGTAATGCCTTCAATTTTGTTGTTTTAAATTTGATAGGTTTGAAATTAACAAATTCAATCAATCAGAAAGCTATAAAACGTAATAAACGTTAAATTCACAAATTGTGGATAATTTTACGTTTGTTTAGGTTTTAGGGCTTTCTGATTGATTTTATTAATTTCAAACCTGTCAAACTTAAGACGACAAAATTGATGGCATTACAATGTTATACAATAACTGTCAAGACACCGAAATAGCAATATTGCTTATTTTAGAATACGGCCGCATATTTCTTTACTCAGCCTATATTTGCTTACAATACTACTATTAATCGGTTCGTATTTCAGCCATCACTTCTCTAGGCATTTAACTATCAACGTAAACCGTCTAGAACTTTGTTTTGTAGCTGTTTGGTTCTTCGTATCAATTGACATTATTAACCTCTTTTAGACATTACTACCAATATTATTCATAAAAATTAAAAGCTATATTGATTTGCTGTATCGGTTGTTTGAAGAATAATGTGGGTAATGTGCAATAGTAAAAGTAGGAAACGGTTTTTATAAAATATTATTTTTAAACTCCTGATTAATTGATAAATATTTATTTCCAGATGATGATACAGTAACATTGGAATCAAAGGAAATAAAAAGCGAATTGTTTTCTGATGATGAAGGAAACTATGATATTGATATTACTTTTGATAATGATAGTGTTGTAGAAAAAAAGAAGAAACGAGCACCAATCAACAATAGGACAAAAAGAACAAAAAGAAAATTGATGAAATCTATTAAGATTGGAAAATCATATGATACAAAAAAAGTGGCCTCGGAATTAAAAAATAAAAGGAACAATAAGAAATCTAAATCAGATAAGATTACTATCAAAAAAGAACCGAAGGACCAAGCTGTTCTCGTAAAAGAAAGAAGGGAACGCAGACTTTTTTTGAATAAATTAAGAAATGCAAAAAAACTTCCTTTTAAACTAGATGAATCAGCCCTAACATGTAATATCTGCAAAGAAAACTTTCCGACACATAAAAATTTGGTGTGCCATATGGCAGTCCACTATCCGAACCATATTTGTGATCTCTGTGGAAAGTTATATGTGTCAAAAGATCGTTTAATTTCGCATATCACTATGACTCATGATAATGAAAAGATTCCTTGTCAAATTTGTCATAAACTTCTTAAGAAATACAGTATGCCGAGACATGTTCGATCACACACCGGGGACAACGATATTTACTGTTGCCGGTTCTGCCCGGAGAAATTTATTTCATACAGTACTCGCATTATCCACATGAAGGCTGTTCATGATTTTTGTGGTAGTGAATATAAATGCAAAATGTGTCCTAAAACATTCAAAATTTCAGGTTATCTTTCTAAGCATGTTCGCCGAGACCATTTAAATGAAAAAAAACATGTATGTTCTGTGTGTCATCACGGGTTTTTCACTAGTTATAGATTAAATTTACACATGGTCACACATACTGGAGAAAAGAATTTTCAGTGTCAAGTGTGTCTCAAAAGTTATGCTAGAAAACAAACACTTTCGGCGCACATGAAAATACATAACAATATTAAACAGCATGTTTGTAATATTTGTGGTAGGTCTTTTACACAGAAGTGCACTTTGCAAGGCCACATGAGAGTGCATGATAAAAGTGTAGATAGGATCATAATACGTGAAAGTGCATAAGAAGTTAATCAAACTTTACATAAGATCATAAATCTGAGTTAAATACATATTTTGTCAGGAATTATTTTCCTGGTAACTAATACTGACCGTAAAGTGTGAGGTAATGCTTAATGAACAATATCAAATTCCTCGTTCACTTTATTTATTGTTATTAAAGTAAAAAAACTAATTATAATATTTTGTAATAAAAATCTATACTGTATAATATTTGTTTTACTATCCATGTTCTAAAACTGAAGACTACTGATTAAATGGATCAAAAGAAAAAGATTCCAGTGATTCCATTTAGTAACGGTGAAAGTTGTCGTACGCAATATAAAATTTTAAAATGAACAAAAAATTATATACGTAATGAAAAAATGTAAACTAGTATTGTTTTAATCATTTTTATATGAATATTTTTGTGTTACGGAACGAATCATGTAATTATGACACCGGCTTTTTCTCCTGACGATCTTGCAGAAAGACATTCAATTATTGTTAAACAGATTCATCAATCGCACTGCTACAGCCTTATATGGTGCTTTTGCAAAATTTTGTACTATTGTACATATGTGAGAGAGAGAGAGACAAGAACCATTGTGATTATGTTATGCTCGTCAGACAAAGCGTACGCCCACTTATCACTTATCAAGATGAAATTTACTAAAAAATTTTGCTCGCCTTGCGAAACGCCTGCAGAAGAAGTTACTCGAAATCTAAAGTTTCACTATATTTTAAAACACAATTTATTAAATCTTATTTTATTGCTTCCTATTTAGATACAAAAATAATTTTATCTTAAATTATTATTTCTAGATAAACAATAAAAAATTTTATGAAATTTTTCACTTTTTACTCCCTTTATATTAACTCGTGGCTTCTGCTTGCTTGCCGGCTTGCCGTCGAAAAAACTTTGGATCGATTTTTCACCCTTTTCCCGTGATCCAATCAAGCTGAAACTTTGCAAGCAGACTCATGGCGATGATCAAGAAGATCTATCAAATTTTCGTTAAAAAAAATTAATAAATTTTTGGATTTTAGATAGAGCATTCCATAAAGTATCAAGAAATACACAAAGGGCAAACTACATGGTGCACTCAATCAAAAAGTTGCAATATTAGTTTTTTTTAACTTCTTAAAAAAATTTAATTATGTGACTAAAATTGTATGTATTGATTTATGGCACGAGGGTCTAAAAATTATTTCGAATTACGAATTATCAGGCTTAATATACTATGAAATTAACATCTTGGGACCCTTGTATTTTAGAAAATTAGAACTTTGACAAATTTTGAATTATCAGGGTTTGAATTATTGGGGTTTTACTATATCTTCTGTATAATATTATATAACTTTGGTGCGGTCTAAGATACTAGAAGTAAGTATTATAGGTAGTCTGATAATTTATGACTTTTTTATGAATGTTAATAAAATGCAAAAATTTAGTCCCCTTTCTTTTGTTGTTGATTCTGATTTTGATGCCTTAGGGCCGGTTGTTTTAAGTTGGGTTATAGTAAGCGTTCGTTTAAAGCATAGATATTTACGAAAACGGATCGTCTGATTGGTGGAGAACGCAAAAATCTATGCTTTAAACGAATGCTTACTTTAATCCAACTTGAAACAACCGGGCTTTAGTGTGATCACACTTTCTTAACAAAACTAAAATATTTTTTAAAAGGAGGGAAAATGAAAAAAAAGAAGTGACGAGCACATTTAACCATTGCATAGGTACATTATGTATTTCAAATAAAATGCAAAGCATTAATTATGGCAAAAGACACTATTTGTGAAGTTTTTGATGATAACATTAAAAAACATAAATAAAACATGTTAAAAACGTTATGACTTGACAAAATATCTAATACATTAGGCTGCCGTAATGTTTTACTTATCCTACATGTGTTTGTACATTTGGTTCACAGCATCTTAATCACAGACTTAACTTGTGGCGGACACTTGCCCGCCAAGTGTTTTATGTAATAGGCATTTCTAGTTTCTCACATATTACAAGCAAGTGTTTGCCTGCAACATCTATCAAGGGGCACATAATGGACCTAATTCTCAATTGTCACTTAGAGGATAATAATTCAACACCATCTGACCAAAAATTTAGAATCCCGAACAACAAAATAGTACTGTATGTATATCTATTTTTCATAATTTATTGTCAGTATTTAAATTTCCATTTCATTACACTTAATACCCATCGCTATACTAAGAGTGATGGGTATTGATATTAACGTGTGTCTTCATATGACTGTTAAGAGTACATTTTTGTGTAAATGCTCTTTCACAAATAGTGCATTTATATTGTTTAATGTTATTATGAATTTTCATGTGTTCATCAAGTGTACATTTCCTCCCGTAGCTCTTCAAACATACAGTACATTGAAATTTTTTTTCCTTTGTATGTTTCAACATGTGATTTTCTAATTCCCTTTTTGTAAAAAATAATTTGCCACATTCAGAACACGGGCAATTCCTTTCTTGCAGATGGCATCTTCGCACGTGGGTGGATAAACCTCCAGAAAATCGAAATACCTTTGGACATACTTTACATTTGTACCTTTTAGTGTTTACATCGTGGACAACTGCCAAGTGGTAGAGGCGCGTATTGTAGGAAGAGAATTTTTCTGGACAGCAGTGACATGCGTATATTTTATTATCTCCTGTGTGCTTTTGTACATGTCTGATCATGCTGGTTTTTTTAAGTAATTTGTTGCAGATATGACATGCAACCTTCTCTGTATTATGAGATCTCAAATGTTCTAGTAAATGCTTTTTGGTGAGGACAGATTTTCCACAAATATGACATATTAAGTTTGGATAATGCTCTGGCATGTGCGCCACAAGATTTTTATTTGTTGTAAATGTTTCACTGCAAACTCTACATGTTACATCAGTCTTATCTAATTCGTATGGGATGGATTTTGCATATTTCTGTCGTTGGTAATGACGAATGCGTTCTCTAATTTCTTCTTTTGATAATCTTTTACGAACAAGCTGCACATTACATTTAGCACCACTTTTTAAATTCTTAAGAGGCAATGAAGACTTATTTTCTAAGGAAATTTGAACTTTAGACGAATTTTTATTCCTTTTCAGTTTTTTTTTTTTTTTTGATTTAATGATTTTCACATTTTCAGTATTTTTTAATTCAGGTATCAATTCCGAATGATCGCTTAGTTCTGATTTTGTTTCCAGAAAACACAGATATTCATCTTCGGAAGAATAGTTTTCTTCTTTCACCGTTTTCTCAAGGGTTCCTATAAGAAAATTATTTGATATCAATGAAGCAAATACACCATTTGATTCAAGATTAGAAAAGAATGATTTGATTAGAAAAGAAAAATTCATTACAACTTAACCCTTTATAGGACAGAATTAAAAAAGAAAATCTGCAGTTTTTGTTATCATTGGCTTAGTAACCATCAAATTTATGCAAAAAATGTTTAAAAAAAATTAAATATGTTTTAGATATATGTATATAAAAAAGCCCGGTAAAGCATTTTTACCGATGTGCATAATTGCACAGTTAAACTGTAATATTTGCTGGCTGCACTAAATTTTTTATGGATTTTTTTATATAAAAAGAATACAAAAGATACATTTAATAATGTTTTATATTAATTACTCATTATTGAAGGATTCAAATGCTATTAAGTATTTTACATTATTTCAGGCAACTGACTAAATCTTTTGCTCCTCGTTTTGTTTATCCTCAAGAATGCATTACACATTGTGCTAAGAACATAAAGTTTTCTTTTCCCAAATTTGGAAATATCCAAATTTTCACACATTGGTTCATGCATTGGTTAAAATTACTTTTGCTTTCTGTCTGTTTTCAAAAATGAACTCAATTTTTTTCCTACATTATTTTATTGTTTAAGTGGATTTTTTAAAAATCTTTACAGCACATTTACTGTTGAAAAAATTCTCCAGGATAAATGTGGTGCGAATTTATATTTCCTGAAGGGAAAAACATTTTTCTTTTACTGAATTTGTATGTGAATGTAGTTTTTGAGAACGCATTATATCACAATCACCAAAACAAAATTCACAAGTACAGTAGAGTTTCACTAATCCGGCACTATCAAAAACCAGGGGGTGCCGGATTATTGGAATGTTCGGTTTACTGGATTGTATGGAAAAATTCAAGATAAATAAAATAAAGCATTTCATATGTATACTAATTTAATAAGGGAATATGCATTTATATACTTCACATTTGTTTATGACAATTACATATCTTACTTATCTAGTTTATCTATCCTTAATTGAAGTCTGTTTCTTTGCAACTTGTAGTCCTTGCTTAAAAACTTTTTCTCGGAGGTTTCGAAGAATTATAATATCCTTGGCAGATGCACCGTTTTCTTCAGCCCATGTTATACAGGTATTGAAACAATCAAATGCTGTAACTGGTTTTATTTTAGTAGTTGGTGGCTCCAATATTTCTACAAAATTTTCCTCTTCTTATACTTCTTCACATATTTCTGTCATCATTTGCTCTATATCTTCGGTCCTTTCAAACCAAGAATTTAAATCTATTTCGTTTATCACGAGTCCTCTATCTGAAAAACTTTGCAACCAATCGACAATAGGTAGAACATCTTCTGCATTCCATTCTTCTGTTGAATCTTGTGATGAAGCATTCATCGTAGGCCATAGTTTTTTCCACGATGATTGAATTAAGTTGGGTAAAACAGAGTTCCAAGAGTGAGCAAGGGAGAATCAACATCCTTCAAGTTCAATTCTTTGAGACACTGCTTTATGTCACCCCCCTGGGAAATAATGTGAAGAAGCAACTTTTTTTATACAACAACTTTACTTTTTGAATAACATTTTGATCCATCGGCTGCAGTAAAGGTGTGCAGTTTGGTGGTAAAAACATGGTTTGAATCTTTACATCACTTGTTCTAAGTTTTTGTTCATTTGGGTGGCCTGGAGCATTGTCAAGTAGGAGTAAAGCTTTTTCGGGCAAGTTGGATCTTTTCATAAACTTCTTTACTTCTGGAACAAATTCTTTATGGAACCATTGACTAAACACTTCTCTCGTGACCCAATTTTTCCATTGGTTCTTGTAGCAGACTGGTACACAAATATTCTTGAAAGCTCTGGGATTTTTAGTTTTACCAATCACTAACAAATAGAGTTTGTCCGTTCCAGTAGCTTTTGAACTGGCATAAAGGGGATTCTGTCTTTACTTACTTTATGGCCTGGTGCGCTCACTTCTTTAGATGATACAAATGTTTTATTGGGCAACATCCTCCAAAACAGACCACTTTCATCCGCATTGTAGATTTGATCCGGAAGAAGACCCAGTTCCTCTACTTTTTCTTTAAAACGTTGGATAAATGGCTGCACTGTAGATTCGTCACTTGAGAGTTTTTCACCCGATACGGTTAACAAACGGATACCAAATCGCTTTTTAAATTTATACAACCACCCAATACTGGCACGAAAATCATCTTTTTTGGTAATTTTTTGATAAAACTCGATTGCTTTGGCTTTCAAAATTTCTCCACATATTAAAACGCTCTTGCATGAACCACATGTAGAGAGCGTTTTCCATCTTTGGACAATCACCAAATCGTAATGTTTTACGCTTTCCTGGTCCGGATTCCATCGTCTTCACGTGTTCCACTATCTTCTGTTTCTTTTTTTAAGATTGTGCAAAGTAGCACGCCCTATTCCATACTCTTTTGCCAGTTTGCACATGTTTTTTCCACTATCTAACTTCTTTAAAATATCCATTTTATCTTTCAAAGCTAGAGTCTTATGTTTCCGTTTGCTCGACATTTTGGCCTACACTTTTTGATGAAAAATAACTTAATAACAGCAGCGGAAGGTACGTTTTTGAGTGAGAATGCACACTCAGCGGCAAATGCATGCTATTGTGATAAACTTTTAGTTCACACTGACGCAGGAGCGCGAGCGCGAGGCGGATGTAGGAAGTGGTAGGGGAGGCGCGGGCGGATGGTGCTGGACTACTGGACACGTCGAAGTACTGAAGTGCCGGATTAGTGAGACTCTACTGTATATATATATATATATATACATAATGGCATAAAACTTATTCAAAATAATATATTTATTGTGATTCCTGAGTATGGCAAAATATATATTATTATTAAAATTTTATCCCTATAACTTTTTATAACTGCTACCATAAGATTTAGGAAAAGTCATTTAATGGACTTATTAAACAAAATTCAAACTATAAAATAAGGTTAAAATACATAACTGAGTAATTTACATATCTTTTACCAATAAATAAATTAAACAAAATCTGAAAAATTGGTATTTGAATTTACACTTTCAGATACATATTTAGAAACAAGTCAGCCATCACAATGAATTTACTTGTTGAAATTGTTCATAACATTGAAATAACATACTTAAGTATGAAGTACGTACATATACATGGTTTTCTTTGAAAATATCCACCAAATAACTAATTAATTTGCGTTTAAAACCGGAAGCATAATATGGTTGTACTACTCTTTGAACTCTATATTATCAGCATGTAAAAAGTAAATTCAAGCAAAATTTAGAAAAGAGATTGATCAGCCGTCTGTTAAACAAATTGAAATCATAAGGAGAATCAGTAGTCATACTAGCCCAGTCATATAATTACAGTCCGAAATGTAATGTCCAATAACCTATAAAGGGTTAAAAAATTAATTTGAGAAATCATAGTTGAGTAAAGATACGTAATTATTTTATATTACGCAATTAATTGCAAATTTCATTGATTAAATATGAAATTAAAAACGTTATTCAGTATTTTTACAAAAATTATAAATCTTAAGAAATAAGTTTAAAAAATGTAATGATTCTTTCAAAGTTTTTTAATAAAGGATCTAGTTTATTGTGATAAAATAGAACCTATAATGACAAACCTGTTGGAGAACTCTTTGCAGCCCCTTCATATGTCAATTTCTTTAATTTAGTTTGGACATCTAATATTTGGTTTCGAAACAAATAACTATCTCTTAATCTTAATATGCACAGGTCGCAAATACAGCATTCTGAGTTTTCAAAATCTGGATTGTTGGTTATCTTGAAATCATGGATTAAAAATTAGAATAAATAATATGTGATGATAATAAGTGATGGTATTTTAACAGGTTACACAATAACCATTATTTGAAATTTGTATTGATGATTGGTAACTGATTTTCTGCAATTTAATGGGCAACTATCAGTACTAGAAGATAATTATATCTCAGTTTCCAATCGTTGACACAATCAGATACAAATCTCAAATAATAGTACAATGCGTAACTATGTAGTTAAAATAATGGCTTAACCAGCACTAATAAATAACATAATTGTAACACAAGCTCTTTCCGCGTGCATAGGTGTTATGTGTATAGGTAGTTCATTCAATGATAGTCTAGGTTAAGGGGTTACGTGTAGGATTTTCAAAAAATTTCATTTTCTTAAAGTAAAATGTTTCAAAAATACTGTGTGAAAATATCAACTCGATCTGGTTATTAGTTTTAAAAATATCCAATGATAACTGTAGGGCCCTCTACTGCTTTCCGCGTCTACTCACAGTAAAAACCCCGTTATGGCGTGACTGCTGCAGAACGGGGTTTTTACCTCAGTAATTCGAAGAATAATATGTTTCTTTTTACTCCCTTTCTTTTAACTCGAAGCGTCTGCTTGCTTGCTTTCTTGACGAAAATTTTTGGATTGATTTAAACCTTTTCCCGTGATCAAATCGAGCTGAAACTTTGCAAGCAGACTCGTGGCGACGATCAAAAAGATCTATCAAATTTTCGTTCAAAAAAATTAATAATCATAGTATAATTTTGGATTTTTAGAAATTTTAATGGTTTTTTCAAATTGGAATTATTACAAAAGTTTGATTACTACCAACGGCGCCTGATAACGTCACGGAATATTGAAAATTTGAATTACTCAGTCGGTAGGTATAATAGTTACTTCACTACGAATTTCGAAAATTTATGACAATTGGTTCACAGATGACAGCACACTTCGGTTTTTTGGGAAGAAATCAAATAATAAAGAGATATTTTTAGAGATTTTTGACATAGATATTTGTCTAGACGTGTTTAATTTTCAGTCAATCAATTATTTAATTACATGACGGTAAACTTAATTTACAAAGAAACGGAGTAAAATAAAAACTGCGCAGTGGCAGGCACACTTCCGCTCCGTGTCGGTTTTGCGGTCCAGTCAAAGGGCATGACTCAGTCAGTCGAGATTGAGAAGCGATGCGGTAGGGACATATTGCAGTTGACGTTATATTTTGGAATTTTTACTGTTTGTTCCGGCCGTTTCATGTTAAATTAAACACATTTTATTTGAATTATAAATTTATATCCAATAATATTTTGACCCTCAGACAAGATGAGTGGAAAAAGAAAAAGGTATACCGTTGGGTACAAGAAGGAAATCGTCAAAGAATCACAGAATAAAAATCTTACAGCTTTCTGCAAGGAGAAGAGCTTAATGATGATAATCTCAGCAAGCAGATGGAGGAGGGAAATACTAAGAAGCGCAAGTTAGGATCAGGTCGGCAACCGTCATTTCCAGAGCTAGAAGATATCACCTATGATCAGATAGCGAACAGAAGAACAATAGTTTTAGTTGTACGCAGAGCGGATATTCAAGCATTTGAATATCCGCTCAGATCGCAGAGATATTCAAAGCATCACAAGGTTGGTTGGATAAGTTCTTTCAGCGATATGAGCTTTCTTTACGAAGAACAACAACACTGTTCAAATTAGAAGACGTTGAACTAATTAAACGTACACTTGCATTCAAGCGCTTTGTGGATTCCATAGACTTTTCTCAATATAATCTCTCCAATATGATTGCAATGATGAAACTTCAGTATACATGGGCCAAGAAACAAAAACTACTGTTGAAAACGATCTACGTTTCTTCAACAGGATACGAAAGTGCAAGAGTTACCTGTGTTTTGGCAATTCGCCTTGATGAAACGAAAGTCCCACCACATATAATTGCAAAAGGCAAAGAGACAAAATACAAAAGGTTTCAGGAATTTATGTTCTTGAAACGGAAAAAGTATGGTGTACTCAAGCCGCTATTAGACAATGGGTTGATTTAATTCTGCCATCTATTCTTCTAGGTTCTCAAAGAGGTCTTTTGGTGTGGGATTCGGCCAGCACTCATCGTGCCAAAGATATGAAACAATTTCTGGGCAAGAAAAGAATTGATCAAATAATGATTCCCGCTGGAATGACTTCATACCTACAATCTATAGATCTTGTCATCAACAAACCATTCAAGGATTATTTGCAGATTGAAATTAATGATTACATCGAACATAGAATGGAGAGAAAGCAACGTGGAAACTTTATTAAGCCAAACCTGACAGAAATCGTGAAATGGGTAAATAATTCATGGAATAAAATTACCGCCAATTGTGTTGCTAATGCACTTCGTGCAGAATATTTCGACAAGGAGTGTTCCTTCGAAGAAATTAATATCGCTAAACATTAGAGATTTGGTCCACGTATTCTAAAAGAGATCCATTTGCAAGAAATACAGTCTGGCATTGGAGGTTTGATGTGTTATGACCTTCCAGAAGAAGATTGTGTTAGAATAAATGTTTCGTGTTTCTATATTTTAAGTATTCTGTTTTGTTAATGTATATTGCTCTTGTAAAATCTCTCAAATAAATAATTTTAATTACATGAATCTTCTAGTTCAATAAAGTACACCCAACTCCCATTTTACACCTTTTTTAATACAGTTTCAAAATAACATTTCATATACTAAACTTTTGTTATTTTTGAAATAACATGGATTTTTAAATTTTGGGAACCAATATTCGATTTTCTATATAAACTATCACTTTTTTGCATGGTTTTCTTTTACACGGATTTTGCTGGAACATATCCACCGTATAAAACGATAGACGATATAAGATTGGGTGTAACTTGTTTTGTACTTTTGGTTTTCCTTACAAAAATAAAAAAATAAAGTCTACATCGAAAATAAGACCTAGTTCGTTTTTTTGGCTATGAAATTAATATAAGACCTGTCTTATATTCGCGGAAACACGGTAGTTGTGCATGTATTTATAATCATTTTCAAAAATTTATGATGGGACGTCATAATCAAAAAGTTTCAAGAAAACTTTGTCAATTTGATAGCTATCGTAAATCCGCGTACCACCAAGAGAAAAAATATTTTTAATCAAAAACTGCGGAACGAGAGATCACAGTGTCAGTGGTGCGTCAGCTTAAAAAATAAAATTACAAGCAGACAATACTGTACCAGAAGATTTGAAGCACAGAATTCTGAATTTTGAACATTATTACAGTATATACTGCTGAAGGCTTACACAACGGCAGAAGATCTATTATATATGGACCAGAAATAGACGGCTCTATCTATGTAAGTAATTTTTAAAATTGTAATTGTATTATGTAGTGCCGTCCGTTATCCAGAATATACATGTGAGATAGCATCTCCTTTCCGGCCCGCGTCATCTTCGTGCGTAAGTACCCTCCTTCCCCTTTTCTCCCTTTATTGGTAGCCCTGTTTCCTTTTCCTTTATTACACCAGGCAGGCGGAAGCCATTTTGGTTCAATTGACATCGATATTCCGCCACGTGTACACGCGTCGTAATTCGTGTTAAAAATCTTTCGTGCGTTTTTAGAGAAAAATATGGCATCAAATAGTGATTCGGACGTTCGCCGGGCTCAATCTAAGAAACATCGCGAAATTGAGTCGCGCCGTCGATCGAATGAGGGCGACATCGAGTCGCGCTATCGATCAAAACAACGTAAAGTTGCGTCGCGCCGCCGATCAAAAGTGGCGAGAGGGAAAAGATCGCGCAAGCGCGATTCGAGTGACTCGTCCTCTCGGAGTGACGATAGGAAAACGTCCCACTCCCGCGATCTCCGGAGATTGTCTCGGCAAATCAGAGATTTGCAGAGAATAGTGATGAGGCGCGAAATGCCGGAGAGAATGGAGCACGAGTCCGACGCCTCTGGCGTGTCGCAAGAAGCACCCTCCGCGAGCCAAGATAACCACCATCCGAGCCAAGATAACCGCCATCCGAGCCAGGTGGTGTTTCAGATGCCAGCCCCTGCGACAGAATTGGCCGAGCCGCGAAATCCGAGACCGTCGGCTCACATGCTCGCAGCGATTGAAGGCCTGCAAAGATTCAACTCGGCAGAATGGTCAGATGTGCGCTACGCTAAAACGCTTAAGGCCTATGTAGCGGAGCCGGGCTTCAAGGATTTGGAGCCGAATATCGAGCTGACAGCGGTGAACGCGTCGTCGACGCAATTGGCGGCGACAGAGAGGGTGCTCGCGGCCGCTGCACACGCTGTGCTCAAGGAGCGCGATGTCCTCCAAAACAGTCTCCAGAGGCTTATCGATTGGGCTCACGACGACCCGCAGGAGTTTACTCCCGAGAACCTCGTGGAAAAGGTTGAAAGTATATTCGGAGGACAGAGCGACTTCAACCGCTGTTCTGACGACCTTCTGCAAATAGTTTGCGGCAAGAGAGCGGAAGTGATCGAGTCTCGGCGTACCCGCTTCCTGCAGGAGTTGAGGAACAAACACGAGGCACAATCATTGTCCAAGATCCCTCCGAGCAACAGCCATTTATTTGAAGAAAAGGCTTTCTCCACAGAGCTGCAGAGGCTCGGTGGCGTAGCCAAATTATTCAGAATGCCAACCCCTTCTGGTCAACCGACACTTGCTCGTTCCAGTGTTAGGGAGAACTTGGCAGCTGTGAGGCAGGAGTCTACATCCAACAAGCGACTTTCCGTTGGTGGGACTTTTCGTGGGCCATTTCGTACCCAGCGGGCAGACCCTGGACGAAATCCCCAAATGTATCCCTCGAATCAGAGAGGAAGGCCACAAGCCTACGGCCGACCCGCGCGAGGGCAGACCTCGCGCCGTCGCGCCAATAACAAATGACGATTTCCGAGCGGGATGGTTAGTGGAATATCTTCAGAAATGGCAGGATCTTCACGCACCCACCGTCATTCTAAAGATGATAACAGGATATCGAATTCCCTTTTTATCCAAGCCTCCACTAATCAGACCCTCACAGAGCATACGGACGCAATTCAAGACTCCCGCTACCTCGGCTATGACCCGGCAAATTGTAGGAATGCTAGCTCAGGGGGTCCTGGAACCATCAGACCAGTCCCCAGGTTTTCACTCACAGATGTTCCTGGTAAAGAAGGGCGACGGGTCAGACCGCCCCATCTTCAACTTAAAAGGCCTCAACATCTATGTGCATACAAAACACTTCTTCCTCATTTCGCACAGCAAAATCCCAGCATTCCTACAACCAAACGACTGGATGACAAAGATAGACCTGTCGCAAGCATACTTTCATGTACCTGTAAAACCGTCTCATCGAAAATTCCTGCGTTTGTTTTACAGAAACCAGTCCCTTCAGATGACTTGCCTGCCATTCGGCCTTGCCAGTGCACCGCAAGCATTCGCTACGATTTCCAACTGGATCGCAGAGATCTTGAGAAAGAGGGGAATTTGTATTATAGTCTATCTGGACGATTTTCTCCTGGCACATCAGTCCAGAGAAGTATTAGAAAGACAGACTATGGACACTTTAGCCCTACTTCATTCGCTAGGGTGGAAGTCAAACACGGACAAGTGCATCTCCAGCCCGACTCAAACAATAGAATACCTAGGGATTACTTGGGATACTGAGTATGGAATGAAACACCTGTCCCGGAGCAAACGCCAGAAGCTTCAGGCTTCGCTTCAAAAGCTAATAGCAGGGAAGTCTTGGTGCCTGAGACAAGCTCAAACCATCCTGGGTTTACTGAATTTTGCCAGTTTCGTTATTCCCAGGGGGCGCCTGCATTTTCGACACATGCAACTGCAGTTGAATGCGATGCGGAAACGCCCCCCCAACAAAGTAGTTCAGATGAATTGTCAAGTACAGGAAGATCTGCGTTGGTGGCAGAACAATCTCGAGACGAATTCTCCGATTCACATTCCTCCAGCCACCCACTTCATGTCAACAGACGCAGCAGGCACAGGTTGGGGAATTCAAATGGACGACCGTCACATCTCGGGTCTCTGGGCGGAGGAGCGATTGCAGTGGCACAGCAACCAAAAAGAGATGTATGCAATTTTGAAAGCCTTCGAGTATCTGAACGAGAGTTTGAGCAATTCTTCAGTTCTCATTCAATCCGACAACAAAACTGTCTTAGCCTACCTCCGCAACGAGGGCGGGACCAGGTCTATGGCCATGTTACACCTGACATTTCGGATCATGAGGTTGATGGACCAGCACAACATAACCCTGGAACATAACCCTGGAGTGTCAATTCCTACCCGGCCGTTACAACGGTCTAGCGGATCATCTGTCGAGAGGCACAAAATTGCCAGAGTGGCATCTTCTCCCAACCGCTACAGAGAACATTTTCAAAGTATGGGGAGTTCCAATGGTGGATCTATTTGCATCACAGACAGCCCATGTGGTGAAGAGCTACGTATCTCTGAACCCCAGGGACAGCCAGGCGTTATTCCACAATCCATTCAGCAGAACGTGGCATTTCCCACTTGCTTGGATCTTCCCACCACCATGCCTCATCCCTCGGGTTCTGACACACATAATGAAGTGCTCAGGAGTATACATGCTAGTGGCCCCCAGATGGCCCAAGGTGTTTTGGTTAGCGGATGTAAGAGTACGAGCCATTGCTCCTCCGATAGAGGTACTGGATCTCCCGAGCACATTAATCGATACATCGACAGGCAGTCACCCTCCCAGGATTCGGGACATGCATCTCGACGTATGGCTGATTGGGGGTGGGAAGAATCCATGAATGACTGGTCCCCAGAGGAGAGAAATTTACTGCTGGCGAGCTGGAGAAAATCTACCTTGAACACTTACAGATAAGCATGGAAAAAATGGAGCGCCTGGACAGCAACAAAAGAAGTCGATCCCAAGAATCCTTCAAGGGCACAACTTGCTCGTTTCCTAGCGCGCCTAAAAATTGTAGAGGGACTAGCTCCTAGTACAATTGCCCTTCATAAGTCAGCTATCTCTATGTCTTGTAATCCAGCTAACAGAGAGATCATAAGCAGTCACGCACTTGTGAAGCAAGTGATGAAAGGGATTGCAAACACATCCATCAAGTCCCCAAAACCCCCCATCTGGGACCCTCGGATAGTGAGCACCTGGCTAATGGACAATCTTCCAAAGCCAATTACATTATTTGAAGCCTCAAGACGCTGTGCTACCATACTTCTACTAGCTTCAGGTCGGAGAGTCCATGACCTGACTCTTTTAAGATGTTCCCAAAGTCATTTGGTAGAAACAAGGAACCATATTACGCTTTGG
>JADDOH010023276.1:0-40120 GCA_016648135.1 Agrypnia vestita | reverse complement strand
GAAACTACCCTGTTAGCGCAAACCACAAACTATCCGCGCATATCTGGCAGAAACTGAAGGAAAAGTTATTACATAGGATTCCACAATTTGAGGGATTAGTGACCAATCGTGACATAATATATACAGATAAAGTGGATTCCATACGGT
The DNA here is from genome assembly GCA_016648135.1 of Agrypnia vestita. Lineage (NCBI taxonomy): Eukaryota > Metazoa > Arthropoda > Insecta > Trichoptera > Phryganeidae > Agrypnia > Agrypnia vestita. Next base: position 39,973 of record JADDOH010023276.1, on the reverse strand, counting down.
ATCGCGAAATACATAAAGGACACCCCCACGCGAGTGCACATAATCCAAAAGCCGTGGCTTTATTAGTTTTTTTATAACTTGTTAAAAAAAATTGAATTATAAGATCTAATATGTTTTGATTTGTGGCGCAAGGGGCTAAGAATTATTTCTGAATACGAGTTACCAGGGTTTTCTAATTATTAGGTACTATGAAATGAGACGATTTGTATTGTATTGTTAACACCTTCGTATTGTTGCTCCGAAACAAAAACAAAAATAACATAATTTCAGTCAGATTTCCTACTAAAATATCGTTTCCAATGAAAAAACTAAGTGGCACTAAGCGGTGGAAATAATCTACATAGTGTAACTACATCATCCAATAATAATATTGAAAGAAGAAAACCGACAGAAATTTTGAGGTTAGTTCATTATTATAACGGAAAGAATACACAGTTAGGTTGACATTACCATCCAAACCGACCAATCATAGAACCGAAATTCAAATTTTAAATTCAAATTAAAATTCAAACTGAACTGACAGATAAAGTCATAGATTGTCTATATTATCACATCTATGGTCAGTGGCATACGGTGGCATAGTTCAGCATAGTTGGCCATAGTTGGCGAACGTCACAGCCATCAGTGTTGCCAGTGTAATAAACCACTTGGAAACACACCTTTACACGCAAAACAATGGATGAACAATTTCAAATTTTCTTTGAAAAAATGAAAATAGAAATGCAGAACCAAACTGAATTTATAACTAATTCAATAATGGAGAGAATTGATGAAAAACTGAAACCAGTGTTAGAAGAAAATAAAAATTTAAAATTTAAGTTGGAAAAACTGGAAAATCAGGTAAAACTTTTAGAAAAAGACAGGAAAAACAACAATATAGTAATCTACGGACTGAAAGAAGGTGAAAAATCTATAACAGAACTACTAGAGAATACGAGGCAAAAACTCCATGAAGAATTGAACATAACAACAGAAAAATTTGAGATAAACAAAATCTATCGTATTGGAAAATCAGTAAACAAAGAAAAACCAAGACCGACACTAGTATCCTTTATCAACGGATGGAAGAAGAGCGAAGTTTTGAAAAACAAGAAAAAGTCTAAAGAGTTACATATTTCTGAAGACTATACTAAAGAAACTTTGGAGAAGAGGAAGGCATTACTCCCACAACTAAACGAGGAACGGAACAGAGGAAACATAGCCTACCTAAAGTATGATAAACTCATCGTCAAAGAAAGCGCAGGCTTTAATGATAAAAGAAAAAGAGAACCATCTGCCTCCCCGTATGCTAACCCGCAACCGAAGAAACAGCAGTTAACATCCTCTACGAAAACTAACAGAACAAATGCATTTGACTTGATGAGGTTTCGATCAAATTCGCTTACATCCCAACCAACAGGAAAAGAACAATAGCAATCAACTATCGGCAAACGGAAACAAGAACACCAAAAAAAAAAAGATAAAACAACAACAACACACCCTCCCCCAAGCCGACTGGTTCTCGTGGGGGAAAACGACCAAGACCCTTTAAAGATAAACAAAAAAATTCAGACACAGAACAACCCCAATCCGGCTGGTCCCCGTGGGGTTGCCAGACCACCACCCCCTAGAAATACATCCATAAATCAAAAATGGAAGAATATAACATATCTTGCAACATTAAACTGCAGAACGCTAATGACAGATAATAGATTGGAAGAATTGGAAGAAGCCATAAAATTTATAAAATGGGATATTATTGGTCTCTGTGAAGTAAGAAGAATAGGAGAAGAGATACGAGAATATAATGATTACATTTTCTATTTCTATGGCGAAAAACAAGGCATGTACGGAATGGGTTTCTTAATAAAGAAATACCTGAAAGACAATATAATCAGTTTTCAAGGAATATCAGATAGAATTGCAATCCTCAATATACAGTTGCCTGAAGGTAAACATCCATCGACGATCATCCAAGTCCACGCCCCCCATGAACAAGATACGAAGATAGCGAAAGATAAATTTTACAGAGACCTGACAGAATCAATGCAAAAGACTAACAAATGCATAATCCTGATGGGAGACCTTAATGCCAAGGTAGGCAGTAAATCAAATAAAGATGAATTTGTCTTAGGAGATCACAGCAGTGGAGAAAGAAATGACAATGGACAGCGGCTCATAGAATTTGCTTTTGCAAATAATCTTAAGATTATGAACAGCTTCTTCAAAAAAGGAATGAAAAGAAAGTGGACATGGATATCCCCAAACGGTAGAGATAAAAATGAAATTGATTTCATTCTGACAAGGGAAAAAAGGATATTTAGGGACGTCGATGTAGTGAATAAGCTAAACTTCAATACAGATCATAGAATGGTAAGAGGAGTTATACAAAATGAAAATAACAAATCAAGAAAGCATATTACATCGTCAACCAAAAATGTGAGAATAAGATCGCCTATACCAATAAATGTCTTAAATGAATTAGAAAATACTTTAAAAGATATCGAAAGACCCAAAACACTACAAGAAAAGTATGTTCTCCTAGAGAAGGCATTGATGCACGCAAACAAATTGTGTACTAAAGAAGTGAAGAAAAATAAATTAGGAGATGAAACAATAAAATTAATGAATGAGAGGAACATAATGTTAGAGAAACGAAATGACAATCGTCAAAACATCACGATTATCAGTAAAAAAATCCTAGCATCAATACGAAAACACAAGAAAGCTGAGAGACTGAAAGTACTAAAAGAACACATAGAGAAAACAGGCGGAATTAAAAAAGGTCTAAAACAACTGAAAGAATACACACAAGGGATACCTAACATGAAAATAAAAAATATGAAGAATAATGAGAAATCGACGACAAAAAGATCATCAATAGCTAGAGAAGCGACAGAATTCTACAAGAAACTTTACACGGAGAGAGACAAAACTACATTCACAGAAACTGATAATTATATTCATGAAGAAGAAATATCTTGCATATTAGAAAGTGAAGTCATAAAAGCTATAAAAACACAAAAAAGTGGAAAAGCATCCGGTGAAGATAAAATTTCAAATGAGCTACTGAAAGACACCTTGTCCGTAATATCCAAACCTGTGACGCATCTATTCAACGAAATATTGGATACTGAACAGATACCAACTCAATGGACGAAGTCCACTATTGTCCTATTACATAAAAAGGGAGATAAGAACGAAATAAACAACTATAGGCCAATCTGTCTAATGTCAAATTTATACAAAGTGTTTTCAAAAATAATACTTGATCGAATATCGAAACACCTAGAAGAACACCAACCAAGAGAACAAGCTGGGTTTCGCACCGATTATTCTACCATCGATCATATCCATGTGGTAAAACAAATCATCGAAAAACTCGATGAATATGGTCAGCATTACTACATGGCATTTGTCGACTACAACAAGGCTTTCGACTCTCTGAGTCATAACTATATCTGGAAGACGCTAGAAAACCAGGGCGTAGAAAGCAAATATATAAAAATCATAAAAGAAATATATAAAAACTCCACAGCAACGGTCCAACTTGAACAGCGAGGAGAGGAATTTAGTATTCAGAGGGGTGTTAGGCAAGGTGATCCACTTTCCCCAAAAATTTTTTTCCTTTCCCCAAAAATTCACAGCCGTGTTAGAAAATATATTCAGAAATATAGATTGGGAAGACTTCGGAATAAATGTAAATGAAACAAACCTAAATCACCTAAGATTCGCTGATGATATCGTGATATTCGCAGAGAGACCAGACATGCTACAAACTATGTTACAGCAATTAGACAAATGAAAGCAGGAAAGTAGGTTTGACAATGAACCCAACGAAGACTAAGGTGATGACAAATACAACAAAGGAGAACATAGAAATCGGACAGGAAAGCATCGAATATGTTGAAGAATACGTATACTTAGGACAACTAATATCAATAAAAGACCAATATTCCAAAGAAATCGACAGAAGAGTAAACAATACTTGGAAGCGGTACTGGTCGCTAAAAGAAATAGTGAAAAATGATAGAATACCAATGTCGGTAAAAAGCAAAGTATACAACACGTGCATTCTCCCATGTCTCACTTATGGGTGCCAAACTTGGCCTGCTACGAGCAAAAACAGCCAAAAACTCGCAGTTTGCCAACGCAACATGGAGCGGACTATGCTAAACATAAGGCTTTATGACAGGTGGACGAATACAAAAATAAGGAAAAAGACAAAAGTTAGCGATGTTATACAAAAAGTAAAAAAACTCAAATGGAACTGGACTGGTCATGTTATGAGAACAAGCAGAGAAAAGTGGACGAAAGACGTAATGGAATGGTATCCCAGAAATGGAAAAAGACAAAAAGGACGTCAAATTAAGAGATGGGAAGATGACCTACCAAAAGGATGGAGAAGAATAGCTCACGACAGAGACGAGTGGAAAAAACTAGGGGAGGCCTATGTCAGAGAGACAACCTGACCAACAAACTGGCTGCTTAAATGACATTTACTACATATATTTATGTGTATGTATATGTATATGCATGTGTATATATGTGTATGTATGTGTGTATATGTATGTGTATGTATATGTATGTATGTGTATGTATTTACTTATGTTAAAAATTGTTAAAATGGTCAGTGAATAAAGGCTTTATTTATTTATTTATTTATTTATAAAATTAATATAACTTGTATTTCCATGAAAAATTTCATCAAGAGATTTATTTTTCATTACCATGTTCAAGTATTAATCACTTTTCACAATGATTTTTTTACCATCCGCTTGCATTTTATTACCTTCCTTTGATGTACATACTTTCTAACTCATTTTTTTCAAAAACCACTAAAGTTAAATGAGTGCCTTTTACATAAAATTTATCCTTTAATAGCCTAGTTCAGTTTTGCATTATAATTTCAACCAAAATTCGTTATTTTTTCATTCCGTCAAAACCATAGAATTTGCATGAAATCCGCCGAATCAGCCGTAGCGTTTGGAAAATGGTGCTTCTGAACGTACCAATACTTCAATAAATGTTTTGTTCTATGGGCATCAGCTGTTATTTATGAGTAGGTACCTAATAAATATCTTTATGTTTTTCATTTCTGTTTTCTCATCTGTCATAAGTCATAACAGCATATTTAAACGTTACACGAGTATTGGTATAAGACATTATCCTCTCTATTCGTGGTAAAAAAAACAATACTGTGACCAGCGCGAGGCGCTGTAGTAAATTTTTCGCACTTGGTTATGATAATAACTGGTTAATGAATTTATTCAAAACGGCAGTGCAATCGGGAGAATTTAGTCGCAATTTGCAATAATATGAACTGATCGACTACCTGAGCAAATGGTGAGCTACGAATATTTATTTATCTTTATCAGTAACAAAGCAAATGAAATTTACTATCTAGTTAGCAGTAGTTTTCCTTTTGAATCTACTGATTTAACGTAGGGCTTTGTATATTTACGCACAGCATTCTATTGTTGATTAATATACAAGTCCATAGTGTCATTTTTAATTTATTAATAGTTTTATTCGATTTATATACATTGTTTGAAATTTTAAGATGGAAACATTAACACAAAATGAGAAAATTGTGTGGTCTTGTTGGGAGACAAAAACATTGAGAGAGGTGGTCAGGGAGGCCGCAGCCAAAGGTATGCATGTTGGTCTGGCTCATAGATTTCTACAATTTAAACAATCTTGGGATGTGCAGACAACTGAAGCATGGTTCAATGCAGAAGTAAGTCATTTTTATTTGTTTTACCAATTTAATATTACAGATTAATTTTGATCTGATCTCGTAAACTAGTTCACAATGTCTGCAAGAATATATCATGGTTGATAAAAATTAGTACATTCACACAAACTTATTTGTAGAATGGATGAGTGCGCCCCAATCGCCATGGTGTTGTCACACAGTTTAAAAATTATCTAATTTTTTTGGGAATTTTTCCCATTTAATTTTTTCTTAATCAAGCGAATTAGTATACAATGTGAAACAAAATCATACAATACAAATCAACATACAAAAAAATTATCAAAATATACATGTTTACAGTCGCAAAATGGCTTTTATTTGAAAATCAAACAATTTTCGTCAGAAAAACACAAATAATAATAATTATAGTCAGTCTCTCATTCCCAAGGGCCAGTTGTATCAACTTTGTTTATAGTAATAGTTCGTTTAAAGCATAGATTTTTACTAGTGTAAAATGCAATAATCAATGGTTTAAGGGATTACATGTAGTCATAGGCATGAGAAAATAGACAATTTGAAGAATTTTTTTTGTACTATTGTATAATGTTTTTAATTTAATACATAATACCAGTTTTCAACACTGCATATTTAACTTTGAAATTGGCATATATAAGTATGTGTATTCAATGTCGAATTTTTATGGCATATTTTATTTGGTATAACTTTATTTTATGGCCTCACTCGATTTTCTTAAAAATAAGTATCCTGGCGTAGTTGAGTGCCCTGATGTCAAATCTGAAATCAAAATTTGGCGGTCATAATTATTTAAAAAGTTATTACACTTTAAAGTTTGAAAATTTTCCATACGTTTTGACATTTCAATAATTTTATCTATAATATATATGACGCGAACCATAGAAAATATTTATTATAGATAAAATTATTGAAATGTCAAAACATATGGAAAATCTCCAAACTTTAAAGTGTAATAATTTTTTAAATACTTATGACCGCCAAATTTTAATTTCAGTTTTGCCATCAGGGCACTTAGCTACACTAGGATACTTATTTTTAAGAAAATCGAGCGAGGCCATAAAGTAAAGTTTAGCCTTTTATTTTAAGTATTTAATAGCTGTTGTTCTTCCTTTTCTTTTTTTTCTTTATTGTTTTAATTATTTCTCTTTTTCTTCCTTTTTCTCCTTTTTATATTTTCTCTCCATGTGCCTCAATATAACATATATGTAATTTGCAATCTATATGGCGGACCAGGTCTTGCACTAACAACCTGGTTACGCTGGAATAAACACATTATTATTATTTTATTATATTAACGAATTCAGAGTCAATATTTAGATGAATTAAAGGTTAAGGTACGCCTAAAAAGCATAATTTTCGGTACAAAAGAACACTTTTACAGTTTATTCCTTTACAATAAAAGCTTAATAGAATCAAGTACAATCGAGTACAATATAATTATTCTTCGAATTATTTTGGTATGAACTGATCCATAACAACTGCCGTCTGCTACATTTTTATTTGTTTTACCCTACAGCTATTGTAGGATATCTTTTAAACTATTTATAGGATCAATTTGAAATTTTTAGAAAATATTTTTGATATATTATACTTTAAGAAAATGCAAAACAATGATATTTTGATTATTATGACTACACGTAACCCTTTAAACGAAAGATTACGATAATAAAAGTTGATGCAACTGGCTCTTAATCACACACAATTCAATTTAACCAGCCAGCGACAGGTCGTAAGGCCTTCGGTTTCCATCTCTTCTTTTTTCCATATGGCGGTCCCAGATTTGGGAACCTGATTTGAACCTGGGAGAGATTTGGTTGCTAATTTTGCTATAAAATATCCGTTTCAGGACATTGATTGAATTAAAAGATTTAGTAATATGTCGAGGCATATTTTAATTTTTGTGATCCTCGGTTATTTCAGCTACTTTCTTTCTCATTTTACTCCAGATGATTTCAATGGGGTTTGTATTACAACTGTATGAAGGCGGCTATATGTAAACATACATGTCCATTCTGTGCAATCATATTTTATTAATTTCATATTTTGGTTCAGTTTTTTCATAATTTATAATTTCGTCATTTATATAATAATCCAGTCATTTATAATTTCGAATTTTTGCAGTTGAGGCATGACAACATTAACCTGAAGCGGCGGTAATGTGTTTATGAACATAATCAAACAATATAATTGGGGCTTTGAGGTCTTTTTACTTTTCAAAAATCATATGCATTTTCAAAATAATCTCCCGGGTATCACTTTTAATAGTTTTAGCATGGTGGCAAACAAAAAAATTCTAAAAAACAAATGAAATACTTATGAACTCGCTACTGAACAGGATCTGACAGCTAACATTAGTTTCATTTTTGTCCATTCTACAGATAAATTTGTAGTCACGGTTTATGTCACAATTTATGTCACTGTCTTCAATGAAGAATCTGATGTGTCGATGAGGAATTCACTTCATTTTCGTTTTGTGAAGATAATTGCTCTCACAATTTGGAAAAATGTGTTTCTGTTTGTAAATTATTAACTATTTTTGTAATTTTCTCATTCTTTCTAAGGCCCGGTTGTTTCAAATTCGATCAAAGCAAGCGTAGAGTTTAAACTGAAATTTTTAGTACTTTTTTCAAAAACGGGTTGTTTCAAATCGGATTAAGCGAAATCTGTCAGAGAATTCTGAGCGGAAATTTTAGATTAAACTCTCGGTCAGAGTCGCACATGCGCACTGTGCAATGTAATTGACATCTGTCAATAAAATATTTTTTTATTAATTTTTCAACATTTTACATACAAAGTGTCGAAATGTACAATATTATGTAGGGTGACACAGGCTTTTCTGACGATCGACTAATCCTACAGTATATCCTTAACAGGAGAAGTAATTTACTTAGATCTCGAACAATACTTTTTTGTCAGAAGAAATTGATTTTTCCGCAACTCTAAATGAATTTTACCGCAGGGCATTGTCGACAATATTTTTTTTCAAGGTTTCTATTTCACTTGGGTTTTGATAATTTTACATTTATATCCATGAAAGGTGCATAGGTGATTTATCTGGAACACTGCTTCTTGGACTGCGGATAGTGTCAGCCATTACCAGAGCAATGGCTGACCACAGACCACATTTTAGTCAGCCGAAGAGCACTATAAAAATCAGAAATATATTTGTCATTATGTCCAAACAAAATATCAAGTTACGACAAACGGTACTAGGTACCAGATTTGGTAATTGCTATATTGTAGGAGAGCGGGACTATGCCCTCAAACCAAATGTAAAGCAATTTTTAATGCTACAATGGGCCTGAAGGCCCAATTTTAATTGCGGTTCGACAAGAACACCTAGATTTTAAAGAAATCAGAAAGATGTATTGCGACCTCACCGGGAATCGAACTCGGAATTCTCAGTATGCAGAGCCAGTGACATGGCCACTGGTTTGGTCATGTGGAACAGATGAGCAAAGAAAGGATGGCAAGGAAAATTGTTCGTCGAAAGCAGCAGAAGCAGAGGACGTCCGCGGAATAATAGTAATAAAACAATATATTCGGTGTATGAAATTCTTTTATTTTATTGTATTTTATATACCTACCTATTAACGGGAAAATGAATATTTTAATAAAAAATACAACTTGTAATAAAATTAAGCCAGATCTCTTTTGGCATTATGCCTTTCCAAAACAACTTCGTGAATTTCCTGCCGATTCTTTAGATAGTTGGGTTTTGAAAATATCTAACTGAACCACATATAATTTATTCTGCATATCAGTCGTAGGCTTTGGATTCACTTTTCTTATTACCTGCAAACAAAGAAAAGGTTATAAACAGAAAAACTAAAGAAATACAATACAGATCAAATAAAAACATATTGTTCTTGCAAACACTAAATACGTAAGATAACATTTAATTTCATCAATAACTAACCTTCCTGGCGCTTTTCATCGTATTCTCGAATCTACTTCGAAAATCTGTTGGACATTACGCATTTAGGCGGGAACAAAGCAACAAAACATTAAATTAGTTGCGTAATGCGGCCCACTAGTCTCCTTTCATCTTCTTGTGGAAATCTTCAGTAAAACAGCACCGTTGATGACATGTTTCGAAACATCTGCTTTGATCTGCTTGCTGTCTGTTGCTGTCAAATGAAATTTAAATTATGTGCTGCCATATGCAAAATTATTTTGGCGTGCATTTGTCTATGATTTTTATTTTACACAATTGCAACACCCCTAATCCGATTTTAAAAGATTTTTAATTTGAAACAACTCAATTCTTCAAGATTTCGCGTGACCTTGAGGTTAAGCTCAGTTTAAGCCAGTATTTCCGCTTACTTTGATTGAACTTGAAACAACCGGGCCTTAAACAAAGAAGCGGTAATTTTTTTTCCAAGGAAAATCATGGCATCATGATGAATAAACCTCAGTCATAATGATAAAGCGTTAATAAGTAAGTAGCGGTTAGTTAATATGTAATTGTAATGATTTTTGAGATTGATTTTCGAGTGAAATTTTTTTTTGATAAAGAATAGATCGGCTAAATTCGGGGCTGGGAATGGATTAAACCATTTTAATTTCTATGGGAAAAACTAATTTCATATTCTTCCTTTCTGACATTCATCCTTCCCTCGATTATGAACATTGAGGGTCCACTGTAAGCATTTTTAAATTGTAGATATTTTTTTTATTCTTTTTCATCACATATTTAAAGTAGTACATATGTATATAAATTACTCTTTGACATATTTTACAGTAGAGCCGTTTAATGTTTCGGTTCTGCGTTTTTACTGTTTTTGAGACCAAGAAATATAATATTTTTCTTATTTTTATATTTCTTGATCTCAAAAACAGTAAAAATGTAGAAGCAAAACCTTAAATGACCCTTCTATAAAACAACCGATTTCACATCCGACATTATTCTTCGGGACCGTCGAAATATTTGTATATGCCACGTCAATATTCCTCGTATTTTTGAATAGGACTAAATAGTGGTTTCCTCAGATAAAGATGTGACCCTTACCTTCTGATCCCTAGGGAAGCGTTCCATCAAGTAGTATGTACATTTTATTAAACCATTTGGTTTGGTCAGATATCTGGTATGTTATTGTATTTCATACACATTGTGTAAACATATATGTGTTGCGCATATGAAATACTGCTTTGAAGAAAAATATTATTTTTTGTTTCGCGGGTATTCAAAACAAAAATAGTATTTTATTTATAATTGTTGAAATGGACTTTCACAAAGTAAACGCCACCACATTTAATTATTTAACTTTACATGTTATGGAATAATTTTTTTGTAGGTGTTCGCGTGGGTCTTACAGCTTTTATCGAGAAAACAATTTTTCAAAGCATCTCATGTTCTTAATAAAATGCAAATACCTCCACACAAACATATGCTGAGTATTGCTAAGGAATCTTTGGACAACAGTCTCAGAGATTACATAATAGAACAACTAATAAAAACCGCAGGCGAACTGCAGAAAGATTCACCTGATGAATGGAAGCTGCTTATTAACCATTGGCATCTTCTGCAATTGTTGGAGCGATCATTTGAAACTCATGGCACATTAAAACAGAATAGAGTGTTTGGTATTGGAAAAGATTTAAGTATTGTTACCTTCAGCGAGGTTAAAATGTTGACGATACAAAAGATTCAGGCATTTTCCGATGAATGGAAAAGGAAAATCGCGTCGTATTTATTCCTAGAAGTTCTCGGTAAGTTCGAATTCGATATTTGTGTATGCCATTTTAGTTTTAAACACGCTTTTGATTTGGATTCTTGTCATCATTCTCCCTTAAAGTATTAATGAAGCAAATGGAAAAATCATCATCACATTGTTAGAAGTTAATAACTTCTTGTTACTAATTGATGCAATCATAAGTTACGTATAGGAGACGGGACTGGGGGTATATCATATTTTGAATGTCTTTGTACTCATTCATAGGGTATACTTGGTATAATAACCATTTACATTGGTTTATTAATTTTGTAATTATCCCCTCAACAGTAGAGGAAGGGAATGGTACCAAGTGTCCCATATATATGGGAGACTGATCCCCACACTATGGATGACTTGATATGGGGGGAGCATGTCTCCCATATTTTAGGGATATATGATACACTTAGATAAGTATGCAATTAAACATGGTGAAATTGTTATTGTGTTCATTAAATTGACTTTTAAGAACATCTTTACTTTTCGACTATCATTTCAAGTACCTGGGTACACAATTATTCATTGTAACAAAACCACTCAACATTCCTAAGTAATTTCTACTTATAGCTGACTTTTTATCGATCGGTCTTCTTTCCTGAGCATTTTATCCCGTTTTATTTACTCTAGGCATACTAGATCCCAAAAGAAAAGATAAAATCGATGAGGGTCACCGGGGAGATCAAGTCTCCCATAAAAACATGTACCAAGTGTCCCCTAACCGGGTTGATAAGAGAAAATGTTATTTATTAAAAAACTATTAAAAAAAAACTATATTGGAGACTTAACGACCTCTAACATCTTTTCTAAATAATTGTTTAATCAAAATAAAAAGTAATGAAAAATGTGTGCAGTAACAAACACCACACCGTCGGCCATCTGTACAAGTGTCAAGTCTGTCTGATGTCACTAATTCAGAAACTCAGCAGGTACAATAGACTACTAATATTGCAAGTTAAAAATAATGCAATGTTCACATTAGTTCTGTAAATCTCGTGTACTTAGTCTCCTATAAGGATTAAGTGTTCCCAGTCTCCCCTATATGCTGCCTGTGTGTGTAATAAATTCCGAATTTTGACTCTCCTCTTCCGGAATCTTCCAGATTTTGATGCATCCTCTTATTCTGTTTGCATACAGATACGTTACACCCTGGTTTCCAAAGATAATACAAAATGTTTGAACATTGTGTATTTGTATATTGATGATTCAGTGCTTATCAGTGTATCTTTCTCTGTTATGAATTGCTTATTTGGCCTATATTCCATTTATTGTATATTCATTTTCAGATTTCTCAATTGTCGATTTTTTGGAACCCGAATATTTATGGAGCATATTACTGCAGCAAAACAAAGCAATGCTTCTAAAGAGATGGATCGCTATGTATTACTCCAAGGAAAGAAATGCAACAAATGAATCCCTAATATCTGATATTAGACTGCTAAAGGTGGACGTTAAGGCTGTAGACACTCCGGAAATGTTAAAACCACTAGACAGTTTATTTGTCACATGGCCAATTACCTCAGAAATGATTCATGCCGTATCAGGCTCTGATTGTTATGATTTTACTAAGTTGTGTATTTATGATACTCTGTGCGCTTATGGACATGTTGTAGATTCTGAAAAAGATAATTTAAATGCTATATTACTTCGGTTGTCCAGGACTCAAAATTTAGGTAACATTGATAAATTGTTTTCGAGGAGTTCATCGACAGTCAACAGAAGCTGTTTGAATAATATGCTTGCTAAATACTGCATTGAAAATAACGAATACCATACTATGACGACATGTGTGGATTTCAATTTATTGGAGAGACATCCTGAAAGTTCTTACTTTTCCACCCACAATTGTTTAGATTTATGGCTTTTGTTTAAAGAAACGGCAAATGACAAAGGAACCGAGAAGTACATTGTATCAATCTATGAAACATGTAAATATGTATCAGAAAATAAGTTGGACAAATATTTTTCTGACAATCCTATACTAGTGTTAGCATTAATCATATTTGATGGTCAAAAGTCTCTTTTTGAAATATTTAATGAAGATCAAGCTTTGTCACTTCAAAATATTAAAGTGAAGTGGGAAAAACCTTTTAATCATAATTTGCCGCATCTTTTTTCAGTATTTCAAAAATGGAAAAATAATTTATTAGTTATCGAAAATGATGTTAATGTTTACCAACTACTGTCTGGATACAAAGGATTAGATATATCCAAAATATTTGAATTCCAGTTGATAGAAAAAAGTTTAAAAGCGAAGAGAAAACCTGATATCTTTCCAACAACCCCAATGACAATAGAAAGAAAAGATGCTGCTAATAATTTTGATAATTATGAGGAAATATTACATTTTTCTAATCGGAAGTTGGTTCGCAAATATGGTTATCAGAAGAAATTGAATTATATTTATTACTTGAAACAAAATAGACCCTGTATGGCAAGTCAAGCGTTACTGATTCAACAATACCAGCATTTCGGAAGGTCTAGCCCAAAAACAATAAAGGAAGCTTGCACTCACGCGCACACTCTGGCACTGCACAATTGGAATGATTCAGTTATTACAGCCAGTTGTATTTCTTTCATCTCAATGATCGGAGGCGATTCTATCAAGTGCCGAACTCACATAACGTGTGCCAACCTAATAGCACTTTATTTAGAAATACACCAAGAAAAAATCAAAGATGATGTTACTAAATCAGTAGACATGTTAATGCAACAGTTGACTATGAACGAAAAAGAAGTACATTTGGAAATTTTAAACTTATCAGAAAAGGCTTTGCTGGCAAAACTTAAAAACAGTAGAAGTAATCAATTGCAACATGTTGATTTTAGTCAAATACTACACGAGTGGCAGTCTGTCATTAGATTTGCATATTTTCACAACCTTCCTGCTCCCAAATCTCCATTGGAAATACTTGTTAATGAAAATCTTTGGATTATGTTTCTTATATTTGGTGATGTCTTTAAGTATTCTCAGAATGCAATGTTGTCATCGAGTAGAGGTTTCTCTTCTCAACCTTTAATAGAACACATTCGTCATGCGATTTCTTACCAATCGGTGGATGAGCTCCCCTATAAAGATGGTACAAAAGTTCTAAAAGATGAACATAGAAAGACATCCAGAGGATCTGCAGATACGGTAAATATCTCTTATACAAGAAAATTTAAATAATATGTCGATACTTATCTAATAAAAAAAAAAGCTTGTACAATTTGCATATTCAAAGTGTTCCAATTTATAAAAATTACATAAATTACTATGTGTCTGTATTACGATTGCGCTAAAAATGCATCAAGCAGTGCAATGTATTTCCATTGCCAGTTTCACAAAATAACCAAATCATATGATTTTTTTATTATAATTAATAATTGGTACGAATTGAAAATACAAATATCATTCCACAATTATTATTCAGTTTCCATTTTTCTTTTTACCTTTTTCATGGTTGATTTGAAGAGACTGTAATAAGAATAATCTATTTTAATCATATGAATGTTTGTATTCTAATATTAATTATGGTTATTATAGAATTTCACGCCTTCGGAAACAGCGGAGGAGTTAGACTTCTCACTGATGGGAGATGTCTGGGAGGTGATGGCCAGTTGTCACGGGCCTGAAGATCCCCCGGGGGCTCTGATCAAGGCTTCAGCTACACTTCATTGCCCTATACTTGCTTTGCTTGCAACTTGTTACGAGGTATAACTATTTTATTAAGGTGATTATTTTTTAAATAGAGATGCATCGGCACGGTTGCCCGTTGAATTGCGAAAAATCAGTTAGGTACCAATCATCGATACAATCAGATACAAATCCCAAATAATGGTTATTGTGGACCTGGTTAAAATATCATCACTAGTATAAATTGTTGTAATTGATATATTTTGGCATATCACTCAAGAATAGTATGTACATATCTATTTTAATACATAATGCATAAGAGTTATAGGTACTTTAAATAAAGACACCAATATTGCACTTAGTAAGTATCGACTTATATGATTGAAGTACAATATTCTTATTGTCATTAATTTCATAAACTTTTATTTATGTTTTATTTTCACAATTACATACCTATTCAAAAGGTAAACAGGAATTAAACAGATTTTTATAGAATACGTAAAAAAAAGTATAAAGATAATTCAATTTGTTATATTAATTCTATTTTTTTTAACAAACATATGTAATTTCATAGGTGAGGAAGAGAATTGTAAAACGAATGAGCATCTTCAGGAATTATGCTTTTTAACTCTTGCAAATGGTTATATTTTGTTTTTTTGGTGGATATTTTTTTGTGATGCAGGCGTTTTTATTAATTTGTAGTCAGAACTTCTTACGGATATAGTTTTGTTCTTGCCTCTTTTGTTTTGCAGAAACATGTACACTGGGTATACGTATATCATGATTTTTTCACTTCCTTTTGATTACACTATGAACAGAGTCACTCCACTTGAGTGTGACCTGGTTCAAGAAACTTTTCAGTTATCCTGACTTGATGGAGCATTGCAACATTGAGGAGAGCATTTGATAGCATATTATTCTAGTTTTGATAGAAACATCCATCAATAAAAATGATAATGGGTAAAGATTTCGGCAAACAATGTTTTGTTAAATAATCGATTAAAGGGGTTACAAAGGTAGAGGACGCAAGATCAACATTTACTTCTGTATAGCAATGGTATGTTGCATGATGTATAGTTATTATTGGTAAGATTTGTTTTATAATACATAAATAGCACTGGCAGTAATAAAAGCACTAACTTTTACCATCAGCTGTCAGTACAATGCACTCTCTCTTGATAGCTATTTCTTTATCAGTTGCTTTTTCCTTCTTTGCTCTTTCATTTTGATGATGTGACATGCATATTGCTCATAATATTACCATTGGCCAGCGCATATTTCGCACATACATATGTATTGTAACGCGGCTAAACAGAATTACGCACTACTGTCAAATGACAGTTGTTTGAAGTTGTCACAACATTGAAGAATCGAGAACTGTCTACGGTGTTCTACGGGTTTCGGAAGGCATCTGAAACATTCGGAAAACATCTATAAGAATCTAGAAAATACGAGAATCTTCTCCTAAACACTGGAAAGGTCTAGGATGTTCAATACCTCGATACACGGACATAAATACGGGGCCAAGTCGCGCACGAGTTTTTGTTGTTCAGTGCGTTTGACAGTGAAACAAAGCCTACCGTGCGATAACTCAGGTGAATATTCTAGCAAAGTTCTTACGTAGCGAAATAAACCGAAGCGAATAATACATGCAAAAACTGGATGGAATGTTCTAGTGAATATTGAATAAAGTGTTAAGGGGTTACTTGTAGTCAGGATTTAAAAAAAATCGAATTATTTTTTTTTGTATTTTCTTAAAGCAAAATGTTTCAAAAATATTGTGTGAAAATATCATCTCGATCCGGTTATTACTTTTAAAGATATCCAACGATAACTGTAGGGCCCTCTGCTGCCACCCGTACTAACACGCGGACGGTACTAGAGCCGGCCGGGCTGACAAATGGGGCGACTGCTATGAAACGCGGTTTTTACCTGATTAATTCTAAGAATAATAATGTACGAAATTTCTTTTATCCTTCTACTTTTAGACATAAGACACATTAGGCTAACTGAGATTTGATTTAGTGTTAGTATTTCAGTGGCAGTGAAACCCAGCAGTCGATAGGTAGTTGTGCGTGTATTATAATAATTTTCAAAAATTTATAATGAGATGTTAAGAAAGTATGCAAGGAATATTAATGATTGCCAATGCATAGGATTAAATTAGGGACCTAATGCACACCGGTATGCTGAAAAACTCGATATCGAGCGCATAAAGATTGCTGACCAACGTGCAAATCAGGTTACTCGAGAAGGGAAAATGAGACGTAGATAAAAAAAAATCGACATCTTGGAAGCTTACACATCGGTAGACGTTATATATACCAGAAATAGATGACTCTACCTAAGTAATTTTTTAAATTGTATTTGTATTAATTATTTTGCATAAAACTTTAAAGGCGTTTTTCTCAGAATAATGTTTTCAAAAACGGTGTCAACCATATTTTAAAAACTACTGGACAGATTTAAATGAAATTTAAATATCATATTTAAGGCATTAAAAACTTTAGAGTTTATTTTTTTGACTTAAACTTTTTTTCTTATAAATAAAAAATGAGTGATTTTTTCCCTCAAAATTCATAGTTAAGCTTTCAAAGACCGCCATTTTGCTAATACTTACTTAAAATATAGTGTAAAACGTTGGTATTATGTATTGAAGCAAAACATTAAACAACTGTTAAAAATTAATGAATCTGTAATTTAATTCTAGCGTTTTCATTCATTTCTTCTGCAGCCACGACACGTGAAAGTATCTTTCTTCAATGTATGCATAGCCAAATTTTTTTAAGGGGACACGTTTTGTTAATTTTTATTTTATGACAGATTGGAATATTTTTATCATTTATTTATGTTCTTTATACTGTAGTGCAAAGACAATTTGGGAAGTAGATCCAAGAAGTCTAGAGTTACCTGAATTTGAATCTCCGTATTTTTTCTAGTCTAACTTACATTACGCTTTTCTTGAGACGTATGCATACCAAAATACATTTTTTTTAACCCGAGCACCGTAAAGAAACTGTTTTTGCAAACAGCTATACCAGTAGTTAGTGGCAAAAACTGAACATGTCTACATTTAATTTGAACAGTTTTTTGTCAAGTTTCCTTTCTTAATACATTTGAGGATACATAAACATTCCTTAGATCCCAAGTCATTGTTTTCCAAAAAAGTGTTGTAAATTTCTTCCCGTGTTTCATTTCTGAACTTTTCACATACCCTTTTCTTGCTCTTTTTATGCTGAAATGTCTGGTGTTCCTAGTTTTCTGGTTTCTCTAGTTTTATTTTGTAGTATCTTTCCATCTTTGATTTGGGTGTACCTACCCAAGATATGTTTACCAGTCCATTTGCAGCTGCTTATTAGAGTTTTGCAATCACCTATCCAACACAAAATCGACTGTCAAACTGAAGCCATGTATTCACTAGGGGACAAATCACGAAACATTCCGCTCGACATGTCGCATCAACATCTACGCTCATGTTTCGGGGACAATGACGCGATCATTTGACGTGTACACACCGGGACTCGCATATCTTGTCGCGGAAATGAGGTTATGGATGACAGCTGCGGTATCTCATTTGGCGAAAACGGGGTTCCGCGCAATTCGAAATGTTTTTTTGGGTCGCAATTTCAAATTAACGAGGTTTTACTGTAGTAAATTGAATATTATTAAAAACAAGGTCCTTTTTGCAAATAATTATTGTTTTCCACGTCACGGAAATGTGGCCCTAGGAGGTTATGATGTCAACTGCGTATCTGTTTATATTAATGAGTTTATCGAAACGTAAGAGGAGAAAAAAGAGGAGAATGCGAAATTCTTTACTGCAAAGAAAAAGAAGGACGGACATTCTATGCGATCTTCGATCGATACAGCTCGATGAGTTCAAGAACAATTTCGTTTCCCCACACTGTCATCTTGACAGATACAGCGCATGCGTATTCACTTGTAAACATACCACGTGGTACTGACGCTCCGCGGAATGTTGCAGTGAGTACGCTCGGGTACCGTGCGCATGGCAACGTTGCCACGGCACGTAGAAATGCCGCGCTATGTTGTGCGCGAGGTCGCGGAACAGTGCACGACGTTGCAACATCACGTAGACTCTATGCCGCGCGTGCTGTTGAGGGACAATTTGTCCCCTAATGAATACATGGCTTGAAGTTAGAAGTTATTGCTCGTTTAATGCATGGTGTACGAACTTAGTACATTTATTTATATATAGTGTATTTCAAAAATGTCTACAAGATGGCATCAAAAATGCAAAATAATAAAAAAATGCGAGTTACGAGGTATTGGCGGTTCACGGTCAATATTTATTTTATTTCATTTTTATGTTAATTTTTAAATCATCAATAAATTATGTATTGAACTGTGCTTCTCATCAAATGTGCTTGAATGGTTCCGTTATGTATGTTTAGAATGAAAATATTTAATTTCAATTTCAAGAATGTGAAAAAATTTAACATTATTTATTTGTAATGTTGTAGCCTGATGCCGTGGACATTTGCTGGGCCCAGTGGGTGTTGAGCAGCATGAAGACAAAGGACCTTGAAAATATCTCTGTCAAACAGTGGGATCCTTCAGGAATGCAATTGTCAGATAAGCGGGTTAAGAGGTTGATGGAGATGTGCTTAGAAGCTGGTTATTACAAGACATTATACGAGTCATTAATAATATTTTACAGAGTAAGTTTTGATATTTCCATTTAGGTCCTAATAAAAGCATGTCAATATTCTTTCTTTCATGTCACAGATTTTAACTCTTAAACACTTATTATGTTAAATGTTTTAATTAAAACAATATTTTTAGGAAAGTCCTCTGTGCACAGTGATGAAATTCATTTTGCAAACTGTTTTGTATATCGATTTTGGCGAAGAAACAGTGGACCTTTTAAAATCTCTTAACTTGAATTGCGGTCGGCGAGAATCGGTTGTGGGGAGGGCTGAACGTTCTTGGCTTCCTCGACTACAGAGGCCAAGGTTTTTACAGAATGTCTCTATAAGTCTTATCACAATAGCTTTATGCCGAGGATTCAGGTCCCTTTCACACCAGAGAGCATTTTTGCAATGTTTATGTGAAACACAATTTTCACGGAATTTTTCAGGTATTTATTGTTTTTACTTTGAAGTTTCATCAAATATATATATATCTCGATACAATTAAAACCAAGCATAAAAAATATGTCTTTCTATTTTATTACAGTGCCTCGCCCAGATTTCTGCAAACTTGCTGCATTATTAAACTTCTCCATGGAATGCAATATTCTGCTAGATTTAGGAAATATGTGTGGAGACAATGCCATACAATTCCAAAAAGAATATCTGGAAAATCTTATTAGTAATAAAATGTATAGCAAGGCTTTGGAATTTTCCAAGCTTGTCAATTTGCCGATTGAGCATATTCTTATTGCCGATTGGACAGAAAGATACAATTTATTACATAATTCAAGTGAAAATGCTTCCCAGACTTCAAATGAACAATCCATATTATTATTTTGGACTCAGTGTAGTTCAGATTTTAAAGAAGCTCATGCTAATCCAATGGTGACAATTGAATATCTCAAGAAACAGTGTGACACAATTACTGACGCTTCACAAAAGTTTTATATTTTACGTCTCATTCTATATTGGTTCAATAAACTGAGCGAAGATGCATTGGCTGAGATGTACTTCAGAAAGGAAGCAATCGAATTTGAAATGTGGATGGCTTTTTTTAATAGTGATAAAGACAATAAGCTTCAACTTCTCGGTGAGGATGCAACGTACGATTACATTATAAAAGAAAGACTTTCAAATCCTTCTGAAGAAATAGAAAATACTCCATTTGTATTTAGAAAGTTTCTGAATGAAATTGAGCATGAATCTAATATTAAAAATATGTCAATTACCGGTTACAAATTGAGCGTTGATGAGACAGAGAAGTGGCATCGAGCTCTAGGTCGTCTGCTAGAGTGCGGCTTGGTGGAAGAAGCTTGGAGATTATCCAAGATGTTTAGCGCCCCACCAGAATACACTCTGCGACCGCTCTGTTCCGTTGAACTTGTCGAAACTTGTCTTCGTCTGGCAGAAGGCATTATCAACCCGTATGAGTTACCACAATCTCTAAGAAATATTGTTGCTTTATCTTCAGGTCGATTACGTCTTTCTGGTAAGTTGTTATGTATTGAAAATTTTAATTAATTTATATTATTTTCATAATTTACCTTATTTAATCTTATTAATTAGTTAATTATACCTTATTTAACAAATCATTATGCTGATGCCATGTGGATAGCAGTGACGTGCAGTAGGTATAAACGTAGGTTATGCTGTGACGGACTATACATATATTTTGTAATTTTTTTTAACTGTATATAATAAACTATTCTAAGTAGCTTTAATCTACAAAAATAACTGCACTATAAAAATATATTTTTCACATAAATAAGGATTTTCTAAATAAATAAATATTTTATATATAATATGGCAATATATTTCGAAGACGATTTATATAGGTACCTATAATTAAATCGTAAATAAGACTCATTTCAAATATACATTTCTTTTCACAAACATAAATCAAACATTTTATATCATCGATGACAATATCGTCGTAAATAAACATACATATTCATATTGCGTATAAAATGTTCAACAGCCTACATTTAACGAACTTTCTTTATAAATCATCATAAATTTATTCATGTGGACAGAAATAGATTAAATTTGTACTTGTAATTGTACTGTTTGTTGTAATATAAATAATAATAAATTTAGTAATTCAAATAAATTTGTGACAAGAACAAACGCACATACTCGACATATGATTTGACAATTGAAATTCACCATAGAAAAGAGACAAATTAACACAAAAAGGTTAGTGCACGCTACAATTGATTAGTATTGAATTAGTAACAAAGTCATCTCTGCAAGTGACATGCGGGCAGTTCTCACCTCACATTAATTAGACCTTTCGAAGAAACACACTATTTTATTGAAAATTTACTTGTCTACTACAAAAAACTCGCAGCCATAAAGATGGGTTAATGTAATATTATACGGTTTCATTAGGAAAGTACACAGTTCAGGATGAGGTTTTTCTTGATTTGACTAGATCTGAGAAACAAATTTAGTAGGCACAAGCAAGTGATATAAAATATTAATTGACATGAAGTTGCATACAGAAACGTCGGAAATAAAACCTAGCCGTAGGACGAATTACGGCTAGAATTTTAAATCAACTTTGTCTTAAGATTTAGGGCTAAGTGAGTGTGATTGTATTTGAAGTTATTATTCACAAGGTCCCTAATATACAATGTTAATAATAGACTCCGGGCTGATGATGATAATGGTGGTAACAGAGGTTTCTTGGAGATCTGGACGTGGTGACTGCATAGTTCAGCGTTATCGTAATGTTGCCCATGGTCAAGTACTCGGTAGACGAGTAGATGTGCATCGGGACGTTGTTGTAATGTTGGCGGAGGTCAGTACTCACCGTAGTACTGACCTCCACCGGTGTCGCTCCTTACACGCAGTGAGATGTTGATTCGTGAAACTGATCTGTGAGCCACTGTATATGGTCATAGCGGGAGTGTGCCTTATATACCCGATTGTTTCTTTGTACACTCCCTTTCTGGCTGTGTATTGCTGACGCTGCTCTGGTTCATGACCGAACTTCTTCCGATCAGCATAAATGGAGGTGATTGGCCGATAGTCAAAAGACGATGCAATATACTTTGTGGTGAAATCTCTAATGTAGGTCGGCTAGAAACTGTACACTTGGCGTTTGTATGGGCCAACGCCCTGTAGGTAACAATGTCTGCTGACTGTCTTCGGCCGTGTCTTGCGCCACTTAACCGTTGACCCCGCGGTACTCGAATGTTGGTCAATGGACCTGAAGTGCTGATTCTGCATTATCCGCTGAATAATGTGCTTGTAGTGTAATCAGGGCATTGCCCCCATAAAGATTATAATTATTTAATTAATATTTGTTTCCCAGAATCTTTACTAATGCCCAGATTTTTTGTATGCCACTGGTGGATAGGTAGATGATAAAATAACACATTTTTCTTTCCTTCTATACTTTTTATTTAAAATTTATTTATTTTTATTCAATTATATCAATTATTTAAAAAAAAATTGTTAAGTCTGGTAGCAATTCAAACTTCTTATGGATATTATTTGCATTCATCTTTCACTATTTTTTCATCAGACATCAATTTCTTTAGTCTCTTTTCAAATTACGACTGTAACATTATGACATAGTAATTGCATATTTTTTTCCGATAAACAGATTGTTAAATTGACCATGCTATTTGTTAATAAAGTATGTACATATTATCACAGGATCAGCAGTGGGCGACAAATAGAACACTTGATATTAATTAATGTTTTTATTTGATCACAAAAAAGTCACTGAACACGAAGTTAACTGGAGCAGTATTATGTAATTCATACTAATTGTCACCATTGAGATTACTATCCAAAACTTCCCGTACGCCCCGTAGGTACTTTCGTAATTTATTTCGCTGGTCGACATAATGCGCACTGAATCGCCATTGGTTTGCTTCAGTTGTTGCTTTTTTCTCTGGCTTCCGCTAAACATCAAAACAAACTGAACTGGGTTCGCCCACTTAAATAGAAACTGTGATTTTGCAAATGTTCTGACAGACTCTACCGGTACTTTCCAATTTACTGTAAAACGTTCAGAGTGCTGGGAAATTCCAGATTATGTGCAATTCTTTATGTTTTTACAGTCTCATGACAATATATTGAAATCATTATTACTGATTATTTGTTAATATTGCAGATTCTCAGTGCTCGGATAATAGTTTTGAGGAACTAGTCATGATTCCGGATAAGCAAGATGACTCCTTGGATGGCTCTCACGTAGCGGGCCGGCGAGAAGCTGACTGTCTGTCTTCTTTAGAAGCTCTAGCCTCCAAGAGTGGACTGAAGATGGTCAAACAGGTTGCCAGTATTTTCAGGATGTCACTACAAATTGGCTGGTCATATGCAAAAGTATTAAAGTTTGACGGAAATCCCTTGGATCTGATCAATTATTTAAGTGGACGCAGCAGAATGCCATTAGCTAAGATAATATTTAGTACATACGAAATACCAACTCAAAAGGTTTGTTAATTAGTTTTATTTTTAAATAAGTGATCTAGCGACAGCAAGTGTATGCATAATGGAAAATATAAGCTGTACTGTATATAGAAAATATAAATAAAATATAAATACTGTACTGTATTGTAGTACATCTGATATATTTGGATTGTTTGCATTTTTTTTCCGATAATAATTTCAAAAAAAAATGCAAACTTTGATTTCCATTATTTCCTTAATTCTTGATATTTCACCCAAAGTGTAAAGAATATTTTCTATCCAAAATTGAATGAAGAAGACTCTTCCAAATTTTTTGTCACTAGCAACGAGACACCCTGTTTAATATATACTACATTGTACTATATATTACATGTTTAATATATACTACATACTACAATAAAGGAAATATATACTACATTGAAGTACAGTGAGGGTTTATATTTTCCATTATGTAGGTGAGATACCCTGTCCGTATTATTTGTAGGGTAAAAAAGCAAAGGCATCAATATCCAAAAAAAATTTAATGCAGTCATCGAGGATTATTAATTTAGAATGTACTGAATTCGAGATTTTGTAGGAAGTATATATAGATTATAAATATTTGGAAACGTGATTTTTGGAAGGGATAGATACATTAAAATTGGAGAAGGGTACTTATGTACGCGCGGTAGAAATTATACTTATTTGGCATAATTGTGATAATTGATATTTACATATTGGTTAAAGATTTATATTAATACAATAATATAATATCTTGGGTGTTGATAAATATATATGATTGATAACACTTAAATGTAGTTAAATTATAAATATTTGTTTTTGAAGTTGTACAAATGTAACTACTTACTTCTCATGACGATTCAAAGACATTTATCGCCGCAGCATAAATGTCAGCATAAACACACAATGAATGAATGAATCAAAAACTGTGTGCATTTTCAAAAAAGTCCAAGTGCCTATACACTTTCATATTTTATTGATTTTCGGCCCAAAACAGTTCCATATTTAAAAGTTTCGAAACTATACAACTTTGACAGCCGCATTGAACGTCAAATGAATGTTTTTTGTTTTGGAAACGAAAATTATGTCATTTTTGCAATAAATAATTTCTAGAATATCTCTTTTAATTGTTTTTGGCATGGTGACAAACAAAAACTTTCTTAAAATCATCAACAATAACATGAAGTACAGAATACCATCTTATTATTCCATGAAAAAGACTGGATGGACACACACAAAGAGGCTGAACATGGACTCACGATACTTCAAAACTGGCTAAGGATGAACTCGCTTACACTTAACATAAGTAAAACAAAATACCTAGCTTTCTCAATAAACTCAAGAGGACAACCTGGTAAAGAATACTCTTTTAAATTACATGAATGCAGAAATCAACAATTTCAGTGCTCTTGCCCCACCATCGCGAAGGCAAAGAACATCAAATATCTTGGAGTAGAAATAGATGAAAATCATCGATGGAACTCTCACATTAATGGAATCATTAAAAAGCTCACAAAACGTATATATTTCTTTAAAAACATAAGAAATATACTATCTAAGGAAGATATTAAAAAAGTTTAATTTGCCTTATGTCATTCTCGGATTCAGTATGGAATCTTAGCATGGGGATCTGCCACAACAAACTATATCAACCATTTAAATATATCGCAAAAGAGCATTATAAAAACCATTTTAAAACTTCCAATCAGAACGACCTCAAAAGAAATGTTCAAATGTTTTGACGTACTGAACATAAAACAATTATATGCCAAGAGCATTCTCTTACACCAAGTTAAAGACACAAAACAAAACAATAGAACCGGCATATAATACGAGAGGCAGTAAAATTGTAAATAGAAATATACCATCTTACAACACAACTTTTGGCCAAAGAAGCTATATTGGCTACAATATAGCTATATAAGCTACAAAGAAGCTAAAACAAAACAAAAGAACCGGCATATAATACGAGAGGCAGTAAAATGGTACATAGAAATATACCAACTTACAACACAACTTTTGGCCAAAGAAGCTATATCTATTTTGCAACAAAACTCTATAACATCCTTCCTCCAACCTTCAAAAATATTGAAAAGATTGAAGAGTTCAAAAAAAAAGATAAAAGCATGGCTAAAACAAGTCGATGTAGATAAATTAGCAGGAGTATTAAAAACTATGTAGTAATTTGAAAATAGAAAATAAATAAGTATTAACTGGTCTGCCTCAGCACAGGAACCCCTAACGAGAAGAACTAAGAACACAAATATCAACAATATCATTATACATACTTACATACTATTATATTAAATGTGTACAAATTGTGTCTAAATAGAACCTAATAAAAAAAAATAAAAAAATAAAAAAAAATCTGTACAAGAAGACCCTTTTTGGCGTTTCGACTACACACCTAAAATCGTAATTCAGTTAATACTCTAAGTTCGTGTTTATATGCCGGACTCGTGTATAAGCCGGAGACCAAAAATCATATGAGTTTTTAAAATAAAAATCTTAACATATATAAGCCGGACTCATGGATAAGCCAAATGTACTGTAACTAATAGGAGGGAGGGAGGTCAGTGGTCTCACTCGCACCCATTTCTTTTCTTTAAGGGGGGAGAGAATTTGAGATATTGGCGTCTCTTTCACTCCTACATCTATTGGACAGAAGTTACTAGAGGATTAGGAAGAAAGAATGGCTGTCTTTTTTGTCAAAAAGCGATCAAAGGAGTCGATTTCGAACACATCGGGAATATGGATGAGGTCTCCATCAGTTTCGATATGCCCAGTGGTTTCACATTTGAGACAAAGGGATCAACTGATGTCAGAATCACTACCACTGGCAATAAATAGTGCAAATTTACTGTTGTCTTGTGTGCTACAGCCGATGGTGAAAAATGCAAACCTTTAGTGATTTTCAAACGAAAAACTATTCCTAAAGATTTCTTCCCTAAATATTCATATATATATATATATTATATATAGTTTTTCTAGACAAAAGCGTGTACTTCATATATTTTAACATTATCCTAAATATTTTTTATCTTATTTTAATCTAAAACGTGTTTCAGATTGTGGAATACCTCTGTCTCGAGGTAGTGGGAGCTGTTGTTTCTCCTCACCTGACTAGAACGTCCGGATTCAGACAGAAAGAACATTTCCGTTATACGCTCTGGGGTTATCCTTTGGATTCTGATTTTGAAATGTTTTTGAACTTGCGCCCTGACGACAATTCTACTCTGGGAAGAATGATATTAGAACACTTGACTGCATTTAGAAAATTGTACAAAACCGATGGCAATGTGACAACCTTTTCAAATACTGATTACACAGAAATTGAAGATGTTGAAGTTATTATTGATGAAGAATATCAAAATATTGATGATTATGAAGTTCAGAGTGTTATTAGCCAAGAGAGTGCTAGTACAATTGGAAATTCTCCTTACAATGTAGAAAGATTATCCTCTGTGGAGACACAATCGGTTGTGTCAGATTCAACTGTGTATAGTCGCGCCCTCTACACTTCCAGAGAGAAGAAACCCCAATTCGATGTCATTTCGTGCACCAACATTCGTATCAAAACTTCTGTGAAAACCAACATGAAGTCGCTTTTGAAAGGAGCAAAGTTATCTTCTAAACAGGTTATTTTCTTATTTTATAATAATTCTTATAACTTTTATAAGCTTTTCCATCTCTTCCCTGGTGAAGAAAAGTAATTATTTAAATATTGTTGTAGCCGGGCCTCGTGACGATCCCCTCGCCATTCTGACTTAGTTGTTGTTGCTGCGCCTCTCATGAGCTTTGTGATGGGAAAAATAACCCTACTCGAGAGGCACACTCTCTCCCGCATATTTCACATAGGAAGGGGTCAGGTTGCCTTGGACGGTCCCGTTGACGCATGGTTGCGACTCGCTGCTCATTTTTTAATCGCCTGGCCGCCGCAACACCATCAGCCCGAGAGCAAACTCTCCTCCAGCTCACACGATCTTGTGCCAGCTGCTGCCAGGTGTCAGGTGCTCCACATAGGCTCAGCGATTCTCAAAGACAGTCTTTATATCTTTTCTTCTGTCTTCCGGCCTTTTGCCTGCCCACTCTCTCTCCATATAAGACCCTCTTCGGAAGTCTGTGATCGCCCATGCGTAACACATGTTCCGTCCATCTCAATCTCGCTTCCACAATCATGTCTTCAATTGTCCGACATTTAGAGCGACGCAGACCTGTAATGTTAGATATATGGTCGCTCAAGTGGATCTGTAGATTGCGGCAAAGAATCTTTGGTGGAAAATGTTCAGACTCCTAATATGTCTTCTGTAGGGTACCCAAGCCTCCATTACTTACAGAAGTAAGGGAAGCACAATAGCTTTGTAGACCGATATCTTTGTTTGCTGGGAAATATCTCTGCTATTGAAGATTCTATCATTTAGTTTGGCGCCAGCCGCCGAAGCATTTTTAGACGGTTCTTCAGTTCATCATCAAGTGAGGAATTTGATGTTAGGATGCTGCCTAGATAGGTAAAGTTGGGTACATTCTCCAGTTGTACTCCTCCCACTCTGATATCCGGTAGATCTATTGTCCCGTTATCTGCAGAGCATGTTAGTATTTGGGTTTTTTTTACGTTTACCTCTAGGCCAAACATCTGGTACACCTCGGTATATACCTTGATGATTTCTTTGAGGTCTTCTTCTGAATGTGCAACCAGGGCGCAGTCATCAGCATATTATTTAAATATACGCTCTTTCTAAAAATCTACTAGATTTATATAGAAATGGTTTTCAGTAAAATCTTGTTTATAAGTATGTTAATGTACTGTTTTATTTGTCTAAATTAAATACATGTTGTAAGATATTTATTTCTGAGGTAACTCAATCACCCACAACATAAAAGAAAGGCTAAAATACATTGAATTAATTTTATATTTTTATAAATTAATATACTTGCATATATGTAATTGAGAATACATATATATCTAAATTGGTTTCCATAAATGCATATATATTCCACAAATTTAAATCAGTTTTTGTGCAAAAATATATTTTTTAATATCATAAAAAAATCACTTTTCAGATGACAAATTATGTTTTATAATTTTAGTACTAACTACATATTGTACTGACTTTTAAAGCCAGGTATTTGTTTTTATTTCAGGTCAATGTCATTTCAATAGAGATGCTTGTGCTGGCCCATGAGTGTTTCTCATCCGTGTGCGACACTGAAGGGACAGCTACCGTATTACGCTCGGCGCAGACCCTGACCTCCCATCTTCTGGCGGCCCGCTCCTGGAGGCTGATGGTTCGACTCTTGACTGGGCTGGCACGCTATACGGAGATGGCATACATATTCCAGATGCTCCGAGACAATCATCAATTTGAGTTCCTCCTGGGACAATTTGACTATATCCTTGGCCAGCACCAAGAGAGAATTATCAGCTTTAAACAAGGTAATTTTGATGGTAAACTAGTGATGGTATTTTAACGGGCTAGTTGAGATTTGTATCTGATAATTGATATCTGAATTTTCGCCGGTATATCCATCGGTACTAGACAACAGTTATATGTCAATTACTAATCATTAATACGATCAAATACAAATCTCAAATAAAAGTACCACGTGTAAAAGGTTAAAACTCCCATTCGAGAGTTTAAAGATGGAGGATTTCACTAGGTGCTTGATATAGATTGTATAATAATTGATCTCAGATTTCATGGGAAATTATTTATTAAACTATGTTTCTAGACATATTATTTTCTTGTTACATATGTAAATGTATTATTGGCGTACCAATAAAAATGTATGGAAAAAAAAATCTTGTATTGAATTGTGTAGTGAAAAAAGGTTGTTAAATGACCTTTTTTAATTATATAAAAAAATTTCACAATGATTAGAAAACATTTCTGTCTCCGTGTTGACCCTGAAGTTATGAAAAATTAAGAAAAAAGCCCGTAATTTATCTCTTCCTACAGGCATTCAACTTGATTAATTTTTCATTTTTTATAATAAAACAACATTTTATTATAAAAAATGTTTAATGTATTAAGATAGGAAAAGAAGTCATTACATCTTAAAGTGATACTTTGTAAGTAATTAGTAACAAAATCATTTTTGCTCTCTAATATTATTGGCATTACAGTGCGGGATGCTATTTTAGCTTTAATGAATCCATCCCTAGCTGTTTACGAAGATTATTCTACTGATGTTTCTGTGACATCACACTCTGTTTTTCTGTGACATCGCAAACAAAGCAGTTTAAAAATCTGTGACACACTCACAGATCTTTAAACTGCTTGCGTATGATACGGCAAATGCAGAAGTGGCGGTTTACCTTCATCATCATGCGTTATGAACGACTGAGAATGTTCATTATACGCTGGTTGAATCATCAGTAATTTAGTGATGTTTTGCTGCCAGTTTATAAGATCATAAGTAAGCAGCGGCTTGAAAGTTTTTATATGGAGCATGAAAGAGTCATTACTAGAGTTGTATCTTTACGACTCTCAAATTACAAGCCTAAACTTGCAAACAAGCGAAACTTGACACTTTTATCTTGTGTCGTAATATTCTCTCTTGTTCTACGGAGCTTATTCTAATCTAGAATTGGAATATCAGACTTGATGTCTTGCAGAACTGCTGAAGCAATAATGGCTTTTGCTGCTCTGTTTGACACTCCATATCTGTCGAAAGTTTACACCAATGTGGAAAAATCGATGTTAGTGGCAGGTCCCTTGCCAGAAGTTGGTGTTGCAGTTTTGGAGGTAACAGTGATGTTAGATGTAGTTGAATCAAATTAAATGGATGCTGAAAGCATTGAGGAATCCAATATGGATGTTGTATTATCAACAGTTTTTTTTTATTCACAGAAGGGTTTTCTCTGAAATGTTTCCTTTTCAGATAATTTTTCAATTGTTTTGTTTCGATTACATATGTGTTTTCAACAATCATTTTTTTTACGTTCGCTAATCAGTAAGAAAGCTTTGTTCTTGTAGGGTACTTTGCGATCTCTGGGACAGAAGTATTTTTTTTTTTAAATTTACATGACGAAACATCAAATAGCACTTTACTAATGCTTCTGATTTTTGATTTTTTGTCAAAAATCAAAAAGATGATGATGAATTCCTTTTGATTTTTCTTCGGTATCCTGGGGTGAGATTTAAGAATATTTTTGTACTTTAAATGATAGTATTTTGATGTATATGTAACTAGTATATGTATGACGGTAGGAATTAAAGCTCTTCTCCAGATGTCTTCTATTTTGTTTGTTACCATGTTAGCTATTTTCTGAAATGATTGGTGTTTTTTACGTGCTTATTAAGCCAAGTCTTTTCTCATAAAACTTCATCATTTCTTCGTAAATTGGTAACACAATGTCTTCAATATCACCAAGCACAGAACATGATCTCCGAGTGTGATTCATATCCACAACAAGCGCAAACAAGAGATTTATCTAAAGTATTCTGAACAAGAGTGCTCTGCACTCGAGCGTATTTTGGTGCCTCTATCCTCATTTGTTGTCAAAACAAGGGTATTATTTATAGCAGGACTATATTTCTTGCACGAAAGCATCAAAATAAGAGTAATATCTCAACTTGTGGTAACATCAATACCAGCCAAAAAATAGGATAAAAAATTTTTTTTTTGAAAATTTGAGGCCAATCTGGAGACAGAAGATGATTCTCAATTTAAATAGTATTTTACACATGTAAGTTTGACGCCATTTTGCACCATTCTGTCACTATTAGAATGGCACCATCCAAAAAAAAATTCGGCCCGGTCTATTGTACAATGCGTATACCCGTCTCCTATGATTATTATTGAGAATTTTTTTTTTCTAGGTCTTTTGGAGTTCCTCAAAAGGCATTGCCCCGGAGATGCAGAAACATACTGCCTGGTAGCATTGCACTTTTCTATGTATTCTGAAGCTGCTGATGTTAAGAAAAAGCAAGCAAATGACCTTATTATAACTCTCATTCAGATGGCTTTGGATTCCACAGCGGGCATGAAAAAGCGATCTGCAAAGCAGCCTGAATGGATTGTTTTGACAAATAGCGATAGCAATCGTTTACTTTTGGATACGGCAATAAATCATTGTTGTGACAGTGCTGAACTCTATTCCAAAGCTGGTTGTTTGGGAGCCGCTCGAGAAATGGCCGGATTGGCACAACTCCTCGCTTTACAGATATCCCTGCTTTCAAGCCCTCCAACAAAATGTATTTTAAATCTAAATCAAGATAAAATGGCCGCTGTTGTGGATTCGTACTTAAGGTTAAAACTTATTTTACAAGTATTGAGTCATTGGTGCGGCTATTTGTGAAATTAAACTTAAAATATTATATTGCCTTGCATCTATTATTTTCTTTGAATATAGCTTTATTG
This sequence comes from Agrypnia vestita, assembly GCA_016648135.1. NCBI lineage: Eukaryota > Metazoa > Arthropoda > Insecta > Trichoptera > Phryganeidae > Agrypnia > Agrypnia vestita. The sequence goes on along the minus strand of JADDOH010023276.1, from coordinate 7,486 downwards.
TTTCTATGTCAGGGTATTATCCAAGGGTGAATTGGCGAGCTAATGGGGCCCTGGAAATTTTCGAGGCTAAAAATATAGGATTTTTCCCAATTTACTACATAAAAACTTTAAAACAGGGCATTCACTTGTGCAATAACACTGATTCAAAATATTGTGTCTTCATATTGTGATATAAATGGTGATAAAAAACATATAATCACACACAGTCACACTGTATGAAAATACAATATTAAGCAAGCAAAATACACTACTTAGGGCTTGATCGGTAGTAATAGTTAAGAAAAAGCATAGATTTTACCAAAAACGAGTTGTTTAATTGGTGGACAACGTGAATATCTATGCTTTTCGCTTAAATATCATACAACTGGCCTCTAGGTGCGTATTTACATTACACTCGCAGCGCACTCTTCTGCTTGGGTCAAAATAAATACACTATTCACACGCTGACAAGATTCCCGAAATTTCGTGATTTGGGATATTAATAATTTCACAATTGTGTGTGTTCATAATTTCACTTCAAATTTTATTTTTGTAATATTCAGTTGATAGAAATTTTTTTTTTCATTTTTTTCAAAAAATTAAGAAATATTAAAAAAAAAAACAGAATCTTTTATTGCTTTGGTTGCCCCGGATACAAAAGATGTTAAGAATGTTCTTAGGCTTTCACGGCCGCTCAGAATCTTTTGGTTTGTGTTTTCTGGGGTATTACGCCATGTTTTTACGACCTTTCTGGCCGACATTTCAGATCCCATTGCCGGGTCCATCATAAGGGGCTGATGTGCCGGTGACGTTGTGGTTATGTATTGACTTGCAAGCCAATACTTAACCACAACATCAGCTTGGTATTGCAAAAATATGTTCTTAATTGTGACATTCTCTGTCAGAAACAATGTAATATTAATTATTGCCTTTTTTCAATTGCATACACCAATTTTTTTGACCTATAAGTATATATGGCCTATAAGAGATTTGATTTGATATTTAAAATATTAACATAAATTATACAGTAGAATTTGAGAACTCTTTAATTTGAAATTCAAGAGATCATGTGGAATTCCGTTAATTCAAAATTCAAGGTATTAAAAAAAATTGCAATGTGATTGCGAAATTCGCCAAAAATCGTGAAACTCATGAAAAAAGTCTTTAATTTTGTGAAAAATGTCTGCGTATTTCAAAACACCGTATTAAAAACACAAATTTATTTATTATGCTAATACAAAGATCGCGACATTTCTATTAAAAAAGTAGGTACCTGATATTGACATATTTGTTGTTCTCATTTGTGAAGAAAAGTTGAAATGTAAATGATTTATGGTGCAAGGGGCTAAAAATTCTTTCGAATTAGGAAATACCGGGGTTTTCGAACTATAGAGGTTAATCTATGTACTATGAAATTAACATTTTGAGACTTGTGGGTTTAAAAATTTTGAATTATGGCAAATTTCTAATTATTGGGGTTCGAATTAACAGGGTTTTAGAATGATTTTAGTTCTTATTTGTCTAATCTGGTCTAATATTTTTAGCTTTATGGAAGGATTAGTGTTTTCCCAAGCAGTTGATGGAGGAGGTGGCGGATGGATGTCTCGTTGGCGGGAATTGGTCTATCAGCGAATGCTAAAGAGTGGTGACTTAACATTCATAAAAGACATTGCCACTTTTCGTCCTGACATTGCTTGCTACATCATTGAAAGGTTATTTTTCTTCAATCTTTACCTCAATAAACCCAGAGTCGTATAGGAAGGAAGATGTCAAATAATTTTGTATTTTGTGTTCCGTCTCGACGCCTGGAATCCATTATGAGAGAACAGCCTGCTGTTTCGGCACTTAGACACGCGTTCCTACCCCCTCTGATTCCCTGTTTGCGACATAATTTATTCCCGCTGGTATCCCTATTTCCGGTTTTGGCGGCGTAACGGTTTTTCTTTCATATAACGTCGTTGTTTCGCGCCATTTGCACGCGTCTAGACACGCCAACTTTTGTTGTGTTTTTTTTGTGTTTCTTTTGCAATCTACCCCTTAATTTTTGATCCCTAGGTTAACGAACATTAGACTATACAAATTTTATAACATAGTGCGACAGGACGTTGATATTTTAGTGTAAATCCCGTGAATTTCGTCAAACGATTTGTTAACAAGATGGCGGACGAACAAGCTCCTTCGCCGGTATCCTCGAATGACGGATCTTCTTTCGAAGAACCGAGTCGAAAGAGACGCCGCGTAGCATACGACCCGCGTGTAGACCACCTGCTAAAACAGGTGACTGCTCTGACGGAGGCCTTGTTAGCGGGCGGCGCGGCTCCTGCATCAACAACGCCGCCAACGCCGGAACACGTGGCCGCGAGCGAGCCCAGCGTGGAGGACGCGAATGCGTCCTTTATTCAGCCGCCGCCGAGCCTCAGAAGGGCGAAGAATACGCTGGAGTTCGGCAAGCTCAGCACGGTCGTGAAGGAGCCGCCAGTACCGAGAGCGGACCCGAAGCGGATCGAACAGATCTCGAAGTTGCAACACTTCGATTCCGACGAGTGGTCAGGCGTTCGCTATGCGGAAACGCAGAGAACCTACGCGGCGACTCCCACATTTGTGGAATTGTCGGTAAATGATGACTTGAGGAGGATCGATAACGCGCCGACCCATACTGGCTTGCTGGAAAGATCGCTCGCCGCGCTTTCAAATGCCTTGCTCGCCCAGAGAGAGGCCTTGAGAGACGGGATGCAATCGCTGGTGAATTGGGCATCCGAACCCGGCACGGATCTGTCCGCTTCGGCTCTCTTCGAGCGGGTTCAGTCGATGTTCACCAGCGATGCTCCGTACAATAAGATTTCGGACGACATCCTGCAGATTGTGTGCGGCAGACGGTATACTGAACCGGCGAAAGGCCATATTGGAGGGCTTCAAAGATCCTTTCGTGCGAGAAGGTGCGGCCAAAATCCCTCCAAGCTCGGGATACCTGTTCAATAGGGAAGAGCTATCGGCGTACATCCTAAAGAACGGGGGCCAGGAGAAGGTGATGGTCTCGCCCGCAACCCGAAACCTGGCCCAACCGTCAAATTCTCGTCGAGCTCCGAACCAGGAATACCTCCAGTCCCGTAAGCCCTTTCTGCCGGAGCCGAGAAACAGGGAGCGAGGCCCAGGGAACCCGAACAGGAGACCTAACCGGAAGACAGACCGCGGCCGAAAACCCGCTGGTGACCGTAGCCGTAGAGGTAGAAGATGACGCGAGGCTGAACAACCAGTTCTGGGGAGGACGCTTGAGGAGGTTCCAAAGCACGTGGAAGGAGTTCGGGGCACCACCTATAGTGCTGAGAATCCTCAAGGGCGCGAGAATCCCCTTTGTGGCCAAACCTCCGTTAGTCTTCCCCACCAGGCAGCTGTTGAGCAGCTTCAGCACGAAGGAGTCTCGAGACATGTCGAGTCACATTCAGGCCCTGAAGATGTCAGGCGTGCTGGAAAGAGCAGATCATTCTCCGAGCTTCATCTCAAATCTGTTTCTAACTCCGAAGTCGGACAACTCCCTAAGGCCGATATTCAACCTGAAGGCGTTGAATGCCTTTGTGGAGGCGAAACCCTTCAGGCTGTTCAACCATTTTCGGGTCCCAGACTTCCTCCAGCCCAAAGATTGGTTGGTGAAAATCGACCTAACCCAGGCATACTTTCACCTACCAATAGCGGAATCGCACCGAAAGTTCCTGAGACTATACTACCAAGGGGAACTTCTCCAGATGACCTGCCTGCCCTTTGGCCTGTCGTCAGCCCCGAGAATGTTCGCAACGCTGTCAAACTGGCTAGCGGGACTCTTGCGGAAGAGAGGAATAAGGACCGTAGTCTACCTGGACGACTTCCTTCTGGCCAATCAGTCAAGGGACCTGCTAGCGACCCAGGCAGTAGAGACGGTCAATCTGTTCCAGCATCTGGGTTGGTGCATCAACCGCGACAAGTGTGTCCTTATACCTACCCAAAAGGCTGGAGTTTCTGGGCATAACTTGGGACACCGAAGCCAACCAGAAATCCCTCTCGGACCGTAAGTGCTCTGGCCTTCGCCAAGTACTGCGCCGCCCGATCGAGGCCGGCAGTTGCTCCCCCAAGCAGGTTCTAGGCCTCTTGGGGAGACTCAACTTCGCAAACTTCGCCACCCCTCGGGGTCGTTTGCATTGCCGAAGACTGCAGAGATTCAGCCGCCAGCTGCAGAGGCACGAGCCATCCAGACAAGTGGAGCTTCCTGCCGCGGTTCGGCAAGACCTAGAGTGGTGGTTGGAGGCCGTAGGGGAGTCCTGCCCAATACACGAAGCCCCCTTCTCCCACTTCCTGACTACAGACGCAGCGGACGCAGGTTGGGGCGGCCAGGTGGACGATAAGACGATATCAGGCCAGTGGACCCCAGAGCAGATGCGGTGGCATTCCAACCAGAAAGAAGCCTTCGCTGTTTACGCAGTGATCAGGGATCACGCTTACCTGCTAAGAGGAACGAAGACCCTACTGCAGACAGACAACAAGACAGTAGTGGCTTACATCAACAAGGAGGGGGGGACAAGATCATTGGGCCTTCTGAAGATAACTCGAGACCTCCTAGAGTTTATCGACCAGCAGAAAATATCTCTGACAGCGCAGTACATTCCAGGGAGATACAACGGGATTGCGGACCGACTCTCTCGGGGGACACCACTCCCGGAATGGCACCTCCTGAAACCAGCGACAGAGGAAATATTTCGAATATGGGGACGTCCTCAGATCGACCTCTTCGCATCAGCCACCGCCCATGTGGTGCCAAACTACGTGTCGCTAGACTCAACCGATTGCTCAGCCTCCTATCTCAACGCATTCAGTCAGCATTGGGATTACGAGCTGGCCTGGGTATTTTCGCCGCCGAACCTCGTCCCAAGAGTACTGGCGCACTTGAACCTGGCAAGAGGCACCTTTCTCCTAGTTGTACCAAGATGGGAGAAGACATTCTGGAGGGCCGATCTCAAACAACGAGCAAAGGGAGGGCCAATAAGCGTAAGAGATCTGAAGAGCGTCCTGATCGATACGTCGACAGGGTTTCCCCCACCGAGGGTGTCGGACCTCCAACTGGGAATTTGGAGAATAGCAGTGGGTGGGAACAGGCTATAGCGGATTGGAGCCAGGAGGAACAGCAGCTGTTCAGATCTGGCTGGAGAGGCTCAACGCTGAACACCTACAAGCCGGCCTGGGATAGGTGGCAGCGATGGTGTACCACGCATTCTGTCCAACCTCATAACCCTCCCCCTGCAACAGTGGCAAGATATCTGGCCAACCTGTTCATCCACGAAGGGCTAGCCCCTCGAACAATATTGGTCCACAAATCGGCAATCGTATCCTTCTGTGGCCCAGCTCTTGATGCAGATAAGATTAGCTCGAACTTCCTCGTCAGGCACGTCCTTAAAGCCATCTCGGTTTCTGGTGGATGCACTGAGAGACCCCCGATCTGGAACCCCCGAGTAGTGGTGGAGTGGCTACGTGAAAACCCACCAAGGAACAGCCTGTATGACGTGTCAAGGAGGACGGCCATACTACTCATCATGGCATCTGGGCGAAGAGTCCAAGATCTGACACTTCTCAGAGTCACCCCGGACCGATTGATCGACAAAGGAGACCCCATCACGCTATGGCCAGCCTTTGGAGCGAAGACTGACACGGCAAGACACAAACAATCGGGATGGAGGTTGAGCGCATCGGATGAAAGGAACATCAACCCCTTGTTTTGGATCCGAAAGCTGGTCTCACTCTCACAGCCGAGACGAAAGCCGGACATGAAAGAACTATTTGTGACGACAGCAGGTGAAGTAAAGCCAGCTTCACGGACAATAATAGGTGGTTGGATCAAGTCAATCCTAAGAGAGGCTGGAGTGGAAGCAACGCCAGGAAGTGTTCGTTCTGCTGTGGCTTCGTTGAATTGGCTGGAAAACTACCCGATAGAGGAGATCTTGTCAAGGGGAAACTGGCAGAGTGAAATCACCTTCCGAAAATTCTACCAAAGAGAGATAGTAGATAACCCCAAGCAACAATGCCCCCAGAGCTCATTAGCGCCTCTCTTTACGCCAATATAGGCAGTCACATATAACGTCGAACCACTAGGCCACCAGGTGATAACAAACAGATCTCTCATAATGGATTCCAGGCGTCGAGGGAAACAAAATAGGAATTTTAATGGAAGGTAAAATTCTTTTATTTTGATCTCTAGTTTTCAAAAAAATGCATAAATTTAAGATTGAGTTTGAATTGCATTATTCCGTATTTGAGTATGATAATTCTATTTATTATTAGCTGTTAGTACCCGGCGTTGCATGCAAGGATTAAGTTGAAAATAAATTTGTGGTGGGAAACAAAAAAAAAGAAAAAAAAAAAATATATATATAGCCTATGTTACCTGTTTCCAAATTTTGAGTCCGATCGGTCAAACGGTATAGATTTGCATCGAAAATATATCAGAAGGAGGGGAAGGGGTAAAGGAGGAGAGGAGAAATGTAGCCTATGTTACCCGCCGAGACTTGAAGAATAAGTTTCCAAATTTTGAGTCCGATCGATCAAACGGTACAGATTTGCATCGAAAATATGTCAGGGGGAGGGGAAGGGGTATGAGAATATGGGGGAAATATCGCCTATGTTACCCGCTGAATTCTAGAAAATAAGTTTCCAAATTTTGACTCCGATCGGTCAAACGGTACAGATTTGCATCGAAAATATGTCAGGGGGAGGGGAAGGGGTATGAGAATTGGGGGGGAAATATTGCTTATGTTAGTCGCCGAATCCTAAGGAATAAGTTTCCAAATTTTGAGTCCGATCGGTCAAACGGCACAGATTTGCATCGAAAATATGTCAGGGGGAGGGGAAGGGGTATGAGAATAGGGGGGAAATATCGCCTGTTGCTCGCCGAGTCCTAAAAAATAAGTTTTCAAATTTTGAGTCCGATCGGTCGAACGGTACAAATTTGCATCGAAAATATGTCAGGGGGAGGGGAAGGGGTATGAAAATAGGGGGGAAATGTTGCCTGTGTTACCCGCCGGATCCCAAAGCATAAGTATGCAACATTTGAATCGAATCGGACAAACGGTGTGGATTTGTATAGAGAGCAGACAGACATTGAGTTTTATAGGTATAGATTTCTTCTGTCATTAATCCTAATCCGTGTGCGTATAAATGCTTTTTTAAAAGACAAGTATGTACATATATACTTGGGAAACTCAATGCAAGATGTATAATATGTACACGTATTCCAAAATTGTAACCAATAAAAGTTGTGATTGAAGCATATTGTGTTGTTTTTTGCCTTGTTTTTGCCAGAAAATAGAACATAAATATTCAACATCATTGTGTATTTAAAAGCATTCTCCTTTATTCACCATTTTGTCTATGTATATCCTGAGTTTATTGTAATATTTATTTAATTATTACAGATATGAGAGTGAGAAGAATCTGTTGAATGATGGTGCGGGAGCTATCACTGAACTCCGCTCCTATTTCAAGTAGTCTC